>JALPQI010003613.1:0-17139 GCA_025490895.1 Thaumatotibia leucotreta | reverse complement strand
TTAACAATTTATATTTCTAGACTGGCACACTAATAATCCTCTTTCTTTTAAAGCATCGTAACTTCTAAATGAGGTAACGTAACAGAAAGCTAATAATAATAAAAAAAAATCGTAGACCACCCTATTAGGAAAAAAAAAATTAGTACTAAGCAAGTGTTTTCTCAAATTTAATATTGGTACAATTTCTTTATAATATACGATAGTAACTAATGTTTTTCCTTTTCTTGGAAATACTCTTTGTACTTACTCTAAATTCAAACAAAACTTTAACAAAACGTCATTACGTCCTTGCCAGTAGAAAATCCGAATGCAAAGTAGCAATTTGTTATGTAAATATTATTCAGACAGGTGGCAGGGTATACAGCGTGGGTATTTGATACGGGCGAATAATTAATCCAGCTATAATATCTGATCCTACGAGTCGTATAAGATAACCATTTCGTTAAATTTTGTTGTTGATTAGGTGTAATGATTTTTCTAAAGTGCAACCCAGCAGCAATGTATGCCGGCCAACTGACATGAGACTCGTATGACGTTTAGATACTTATGTCTACTTTAAGTAATGTGGCTACCAGTGGATGCAATACATTGCGGGCACAATTATTTTGAATGAAAAAAAAAACCTTAATTTCTAAAATAAATTTATGTAAATAGGTTCCCTAGGTCCGATAGTAATCGCCACTAAAATATTCGCCCGTATCAAATACACACGCTGTATACCTACGCAAACTTTGTGAATACATAAAAATTGTATATTTGTATTAACTATACGCAAAATTTTCACAATAAGCTTCGCCATAAAGTAGTTAGTTGTAAAGCTATCAATGAATACAAAGCGATAATTTAAAGTGAAATAATCGGTTTCAAGTTAAGTGCCTATGACAGCTGCTATGACAATAAGTCTGCATTCGACGAGAAACCACAGACTTACCAACTAGGTGGAGCAAATGAAATACACCGCACTTCAGACACAAGGCATAATAATGAATTATGACAAATCAAAATAGTACATTACGACACAAGTGCGAAAAACATGAAATTCGAAACGAGTGGCGATGTTACAACACCACCGATAGGGAGTGTTTTAAATCGACACGAGTTACGAATTTCGTTTTTGCACGTGCCTCGTACGACGTTTTTTAGTACAGGTAGCCCTCCGAAGTTTTGAACCTGACGTAAAATGACACACTTCTCGCACTAGAGCCTAAAAAGTAACCATCTGTACTATAAAATATCCAGATATTTACATATTCAATAGGCCTTCAAATCAGTTCAGCTACGTTAACGTTTTTTCTTCTTTATCAAATTAAGTATCTGTGCGCTCGTTTTGAAATGCTTAGTTCCAAAGAGAAGTTTAGAACGATGTTTGAGTTGTTTGGCAAAAATATGCCGGAATTTAGATGTCGGTTTATCGGATCGGGTAAATTCTCATCTTAAGAAAGTTTCACTCCTATGAATCAAATACCAAATTTATAATTTTAACAGGTATGATAAGACGTCATCCCATGAATTCTTAAAAATAAAGAAATACTTACGTATGTGTTTTATTGTTCTTGCTTCCGTCATGTAAAATGTTTATGAATGAAACGTAACTAAACGGAAATACGTCCACTGCTCTATGTCCAGCCTCCCTCAATGATCGCCAATATGACCAGTTCTGTGCTGCTTGTCTTTAGTGGGTTTCCTTGACCTTGACCAGGTTGTCGAACCATTTTGTGGGAGGTCTGCCCACACTGTTTCTTCCGGTACGTGGTACCTATCGTATTCTTTACTTTCCAACTCATGGTAGCTCACTGGCAACAAACACTGGTCAAAGACTTTTAACTTAAATGGAACGTAAATTCAACGAGAATTCAATTAATCTATAGCGTATGTGATCGGGATGTACTATTACGCACTGGGAGTTTGTGTATAAATAATAAAATGCACAACTTACAATTCAGCGTATATTGGAGTACACACAGGATGCATACACAAGCAGTTCAGAAGGCACAGAAGGGTAGAATGCACAAGCACAGAAAAGTCTCAAAGCGATAGCAAGTAAAGTCCGAAAGATAGAAAATAGGATAGGTATACAAACAAGCAAGCAAGCACTAAGATCGCGGCTATTGTTTAGCGAGCAAACAGTCATTGCCTAGATACGACGCGGAACGCATGTCTGTTTGCTCGCTAAACAATAGCCGCGATCTTAGTGCTTGCATCCTGTGTGTACTCCAATATACGCTGAATTGTAAGTTGTGCATTTTATTATTTATACACAAACTCCCAGTGCGTAATAGTACATCCCGATCACATACGCTATACTGGTGACCCCAATTATGAGCCAAGAAAGGGAATTTAAAGATGCACTCGATCCACCCGCAGGCGCGCCAGCAGAAAATAGTGCGGGGACAGAGTCGATAGCTGCAACGAGCGTTTTTAAGGTCGGTGTGAAAGTGCCGCCGTTCTGGGCCGAAGAACCGGAGATTTGGTTCGCCCAGGTCGAAGGGCAATTCCACAATTCCGGTATCACGAGCGACGTCACAAAGTTCAACTACGTCATTTCCCATCTCGATAACCAGTATTCTCGTGAGGTGAAGGATATCATCATTAACCCTCCCGCCACTCAGAGATATGAGAAGCTCAAAACTGAGCTCATCAAGAGGCTGGGCATCTCCAACGAGAGGAAAACCAAGCAGTTGTTGATGCATGAAGAGCTTGGAGATCGGAAACCGTCTCATTTCTTCCGACACCTTAAAGACCTCGCAGGACCAGCAGTACCAGACGAATTTATCAAGTCTATCTGGACCACTCGCCTCCCTCATGGCGTACAGATGGTATTAGCGGGCCAGCCAGCTGCAACATCACTAGAGGACCTCTGCGATTTAGCTGACCGGGTCAACGATTTAGCCTGTTCCTCGCCTAAAGTTGCCACTGTGAGTAGCGGAGCTGCAGCATCGAACTCGAGCGACTTAGCAAAGGAGATTGCAGAGCTTCGAAGACAGTTCCAGCAGTTCCAGGCCTTTTCACTGAGCAGGAATAGCAGGTCCAGGACTCGTGCTCCTACTGGAAAGCGGAACTCCTCAGCTTCGAGACATCGATCCCAGTCGAATTACCGCAAGTTCCCTCTCTGTTGGTACCACGGGAAATTCGGAGACCAGGCCAGCAAGTGCGTTCGACCATGCGACTTCAAGCCGGCGGAAAACTCCAGGGGCAGTCGATAATGGCGGCTGACGATTGCCCATCGACATCTACTGGTCGCCTGTTCGTCACCGACCGCTCTTCAAAGACGCAGTTTCTAGTCGATACTGGAAGCGACCTCTGCGTCTATCCACGGTCGGCGCTGTGTGATCGTCGTTCACGGACTGGGTATAGTTTATGTGCTGCAAACGGTTCTAATATTGCTACTTATGGTTTTATCACATTAAGCTTAGATTTCGGTTTACGTAGAACTTTTGTGTGGCGCTTTGTAGTTGCCGATGTTACCAAACCGATAATAGGAGTCGATTTTATAAACTTTTATAAATTGCTTGTAGACTGTCCTAACAAACGCTTAATTGACATGTTAACCTTAATATCTGCAATTGGTTCTACAGCCAACACTAAAGACGTGTGTTCCGTCAAGGTCGTAACTGGTGAGTCTCGGTATCACAAAATTCTTGACGAATTCCCCGATATAACTCGACCAGCTGGTAGGCATAACACTAATAATGTACCCCATAACACAGTCCACCACATTCGCACCACACCAGGCCCCCCAGTGTCTTTACCACCCCGTCGTTTAGCCCCTGATAAATTGAAAATCGCCCAGGAAGAGTTCCAGATGATGCTGGCCATTGGGACAGCTAGGCCATCAGAAAGCGCCTGGTCGTCACCCCTACACCTGGCTCCGAAGAAAGGAAACGGATGGCGGCCCTGCGGAGACTATCGCAGTTTGAATGCTCGTACAGTGCCTGACAGGTATCCGATTAAGCACATCCACGATTTTAGTCACGATATTGCTGGTTGTAACATTTTCAGTACGCTTGACTTGGAAAAAGCATATAATCAGATACCTGTCAGCCCTGATGACATTCCAAAGACGGCCATCACAACTCCTTTCGGGCTCTTTGAGTTCCCGTTTATGACGTTTGGACTGCGGAACGCAGGTCAAACGTTTCAACGGTTCGTCGATGAGCTGACCAGGGGCCTCGACTTTGTTTATGCGTATTTGGACGATTTTCTAATTTACTCTAGGAACGAGACAGAGCATGAAGAGCACCTGCGAGTAGTCTTCAACAGGCTGAAGCAGTACGGCATGCTGGTGAACACTTCGAAGTGTGTCCTGGGAGCTCATGAGGTAACTTTCTTAGGGTACCTAATTTCCGCCAGTGGTTGCAAACCCCTAGAATCCAAGGTTCAAGCTGTCATGGATTTCCCTGCCCCAACGAATGTGAGACAGCTACGAGGCTTCTTGGGAATGTTAAATTTTTACAGAAGATTTCTCCCAAGAGCTGCAGAAATACAAGCCCCTCTGCATGCCTTGTTAACAGGTTCGGCAAAGGGTTCACAGCCAATCAATCTATCTGGCGACACCCTGAATGCTTTTCAGGCGTGTAAGGAAAGCCTGTCTAAGGCCGCCATGTTGGCGCATCCTGATTGTGCCGCAAAACTGGCGGTGGTCACGGATGCTTCAGACCGGGCAATCGGCGCAGTGCTCCAACAACTCAAAAACGATGTGTGGGAACCACTGGCCTTCTTCTCCCGGAAGCTTAGCCCCGCTCAGGCGAAATACTCCCCTTATGACAGGGAGTTATTAGCCATTTACGAGGCCATAAAATATTTTAGGTACATGCTTGAGGCTCGTCACTTCACTGTCTATACTGACCATAAGCCCATTAGTTTCGCCTTTCACGAAAGAAAGAGTAACTGTTCGCCCAGGCAGTATAGGCACCTAGACTTCATATCTCAATTCACGACAGACATTCGCCATATAAGTGGCAAGGATAATGTGGTTGCTGATGCCTTGTCGCGAATTGAGGAACTGGAAGCACCTGTCAGCTTCGACACTATCGCCCAACAGCAGACATCCGATCCTGAACTTGAAATCCTATTAAATCAAGGTTCATCGTTACAGTTGCGGAAACTTCATGTCCCTGGAAGCCAAACACCACTGTATTGTGATGTCAGTACACTGGTTACCAGGCCCTATATACCCAAGTCTCTGCGAAGGCAAGTTTTCGATAGCCTACATTCTCTAAGTCATCCCGGCTGTAACGCGTCAGCGAAACTGGTTTCTGAGCGTTTTGTTTGGCCAGGAGTGAACCGAGATTGTAGGGAGTGGGCGCGGTCCTGCATTCAGTGCCAACGAGCTAAAGTCAATCGTCACGTGACTTCCTCGCTGGGCACTTTCGATTTACCACGCGCCCGTTTTAAACAGATACACATTGATCTGGTCGGACCTCTTCCAATTTCCCAAGGCTATCGGTATTGTCTCACAGCAGTAGATCGATTTACTCGCTGGCCAGAGGCGATACCGATAGAAGATGCTACGGCAGAGACCGTTGCAAAAGCACTGCTGTCTACCTGGATTGCTCGATTTGGCTGTCCTACAAGCATTACTACTGACCGTGGACGTCAGTTTGAATCGGCTTTGTTTCAATGCTTGTCTAGGATGGCCGGATTCGAGTACAAAAGGACAACAGCATACCATCCGGCTTGCAACGGTTTAGTTGAACGGTTTCACCGTCAACTAAAAGCGGCTATCGTCTGTCATGCAAATGACAGATGGACTGAGTCGCTGCCGTTGGTCTTGTTGGGAATACGTACTTCCTACAAAGACGATCTGCAAGGATCTTCGGCCGAGCTGGTGTACGGAGAACCGTTGAGACTCCCTGGGGAGTTCTGGGAGCCCATTCCTAACGGTAGTTCAGATATTTCTGACTTCTCAGCCAGACTAAGAGGCTTTGTAGAAAAATTACGACCTGTTCCAGCTTCACGCCACTGTAAGCCCAGAGTATTTGTTCACAAAGAACTAGACACCTGTAGTCATGTCTTCCTGCGTGATGACACTACAAGAGGTTCCCTTACTCCAGCTTACTCTGGGCCACACAAAGTTCTCATCAGAGAAGACAAGTTTTTTAAAATTCTTCTCAATAATAGGGAAGTTACTGTCTCTATTGACCGGCTCAAACCAGCCTTTATATTAGATGTCAAAGACACTACCGCGTCAGAAGAACCTCAGTTGCTCCAAAACAAAACAACTCGTTCGGGTCGCGTTATTAGGTTCCCTGATTATTATCGACCCTGAGGGACTCTGGTGGGGGGTGGTGTAGGTAATTATATACACATTTCATTTTTAATCATGTACATTTTACTCCTCCCACTAAATTATATAATTATATTTACAAGTTTTAACTTATATCTATATTTACATACCTATATTTATATATACAATTATAAACATATATTACATACCTACTATGTTTTTCATCAACACGCCAAGTTAGTCGACACATACTTATGCCAACCACCTAGTCGACGTCGATATCGATATCGACAAACGATATCAACTGACCTCAAACTGTCAAATGACCTCTGATGCGCGGGCGCCGCGTCTCCATACCTAACCGGTATTGACTAGTGCGAGGGTACGGTCGATATCGTTTGTCGATATCGATATCGACGTCGACTAGGTGGTTGGCATAAGTATGTGTCGACTAACTTGGCGTGTTGATGAAAAACATAGTAGGTATGTAATATATGTTTATAATTGTATATATAAATATAGGTATGTAAATATAGATATAAGTTAAAACTTGTAAATATAATTATATAATTTAGTGGGAGGAGTAAAATGTACATGATTAAAAATGAAATGTGTATATAATTACCTACAAATCTTTTTGCAGCTTGCCGAACGCTGCGCGCTGCCCAGTTAAAAACAAAAATAACACTTCACAAATGTTTTGTAAGACATTTTCTTCCCGATGGTAGGATGTTTCACTTTTGAATAATATTTAAAATTATACTTTATAGGTTTTTAATCTTTTACCCGGAGTATTTAGGACTTTTAACAGGCTTGATTACAGTATCTAACGGAGGTTGTAGCAGTCTGCGGTCTAGACTAAACTTCTGGCAGGCGAACAACACTTCACTCACACCCTATTATATTCAAAATTACTCGGTGAATTTAGTAATCAGTTGACGATTGAGTTTTCAGAAAACGCAGTCGATAAAATCTCAAATTCAAGTCATAAATATGTATAACAATTATTGTTATCTTACTTGCTGCTTTATTGAAATAGTGGAAGGCATGTGTAACATTACAATATTTAAAAGCGCAAGATGGATAATATTTAAATACAATTCTGCTCTCTTTGGCAGTAATAATAAAATAATGTGAAGCTTTTGCAGAACAATCGAAGAGAGAATTGAACTACTCATAAAATATCAATCTAAGATTCGAAGAAGTTGTACATTATCATTTTTCATTACATGATATCTGTACATACGTACATTTAAATAATTATGTTGCTGTGGCAATTCATATGTAGGTACTCTTACGTAGTCGTCTTAGTACCAACTTCAAGTGTAAGGTAGATACTTGGTAGTGTAAAATGTAAGTAACTTGATTGAGTGTAAATTACAGTCCTAAGGCGGAAATATGTGACACTGTATCGCCCCTGAGTTGAATGAAATGTCTTACTTCGATGTGTTTTTTTCGAATAAAGTAAATCGAATCGGCAATGTATAAACAGTTATTAAATACGTACATATACAATTATACATACTTAACACGTACTCCCGCTATCTAATTCTAAAACAACAACTGTAGCCCTACAATGAGTTAGAAAGTAAATGATACGTTTGGTTTTACTCTATACGTAATGCATTATATTGCGCTTGCACTTACAATGCGGTGCGAGCGCGATGGCCTGCTTTAAGTATCGAGTAAAATCTAGCGTTCCCGATACTTGCAAAGTCATGGTACTGCTACTGATTCTTCTCTGTCGCGCTTGAAATATCACATATTTCACGGTACATTACTTTAACGCATAAAATGAAAAGTATAACTAAAAATCAATTCATTTTAAAAAGCTGTAAAACAGAAGAAGTTTGTTGCCTGTAGTCTTTCCCCCTTATTTATAAACGTCTACAAACTTAGCAAGCCGCTAAGTAATGTTTGTCCCTTTCGGTTTCATCAATATATCGTATATTTTTACAATACCTAGTTATTTAATATTTTAGCCTATATAATGTCCCACTGCTGGGCACAGGCCTCCTCTCATATAAGAGAGGGATTGGGCTATAGTCCCCACGCTGGCTCTAAGCGGGTTGGGAACTTCACATACACCTTTGAATTTCTTTGTGGATGTATGCAGGTTTCCTCACGATGTTTTCCTTCACCGAAAGCTAATGGTAAATATCGTCTGATATTCCGTACATAAGTTTCGGAAAAACTCATTGGTACGAGCCAGGGTTTGAACCCACGACCTCCGGAATGAAAGTCAAACGTGTAAACAACTGAGCCACTACCGCTTTATATACCTATTTAGTGGCTTGCTAAGTTAGGGGACGTTTTTTATGAATAACGGGGTTTATTTGTGAACGGTTTAGTTCAATAGTCTCACTTTATCGATTACCATAAGCTCGGAATATATTTTTATACAAACTAAATGTCTAAAGGCCTGGCCACGACTTTGGCTTAAGGTGACTGATGGCGAGACTGATGCATCTTATTTTGCTTCTGACTGTACAATAATACAAGGCATGGTAGCTTTCTTATTATAAGCTACTTCCTATGAACAGTATGATTTACCAACTGACAAGGGAAATTATGGGTGATACGGGTTCCATTTCGTTCCCGGTCCGGTTATTTTTAGATTTATTCGTTTCTTTCCTTAAACTTACTTTTGTTA
This sequence comes from Thaumatotibia leucotreta, assembly GCA_025490895.1. NCBI lineage: Eukaryota > Metazoa > Arthropoda > Insecta > Lepidoptera > Tortricidae > Thaumatotibia > Thaumatotibia leucotreta. Next base: position 8,260 of record JALPQI010003613.1, on the reverse strand, counting down.
TAACGTGGGGATTTTCAGCACTGATCCTCTAACTTAACTTTTTTTGGGATATAATATCACTATTGGAAGAACAATAAGGTACATTTTTCTTAATTATTTATTTCTTTCCTAGGATTCTTCTATAGGCTAGGCAGACTAGTTGGTAGTGCCCCCGCCTACGAAGCTGGAGGTTCCGGGCACGAGTTCCGGCAAGGGAATTATTTGTGTATTTATTTAAGTATTACAAATATTTGTTCCTTGGTCGGGGTTGTATGTATATGTATTCGAGTATCCTATATCGACACTGGAAATTTCAAATGTCGTAAGGGACAAAGGTCCACTTTTCAGGAGAGCCAAAAAACAAAAACCCAAATTTTTTAAAAATCATAACTTGTTAATTATTCATCCGAATTAGATGGTTCTTATATACATAACTACGAAAAAGCTTTATCTTCATTAGACAATTGGGTATATACTTGTAAACTCAATAGTTTCGGAGATAATGTCCCTTACGACAGAAATTTACTAGACAGATGTCCCTTACGCCCCCAAAAATTTCTAGTTTTTTTATGGAAATCTGTTAGAACAAAAACGAAAACACTACCTCTTTGTCGTAACTGTCAAATAACATGCTACATTACAACTATTTTCTGTTGTAAAGTCATTCTAGTTTCCAAATTAATTGAAGTAAGTAGCGTAAAAATGAAAGAATATATAAAGTTGTGTACTTACAATTGTATTATTTTCATAGACGGAGATCAATTTTACGTGTAATTTATTATATTTTAGATAACCCGTTACAATTTATAGGAAATAAAACCAAACATGTTAGGTATGTATATATTTTAGTCAGCTTAGTGTTGTGAAAAGAAGAAAACATATATCTAAAAATTGCTTTGAGAGCAACCTGAGCCCGAAACAAAAACATATTATTAAGAAAGAAATTCTGGATAAGTAGTCTAACTGCTTCCGCAAAGATCTATGACCCTTTTTGATGATACTCGTGCTATTAAGACGTGCGGTCAAAGGAACTATCGAATCCTTAGGGAACGAACCACTGACTGAAAACCTACATTTGTAGCCCAAAAAATGGTTAAGGAGCGCTGAGTTAGTGCAAGCCATTCAAATCGACTGAAAATTATGAAGTGTTTCCTACATTATCAAAACGAAATCAAGGCGTCCTCCTTCCGCGCCTGGCAAAAATTTTTCGGGCAAGCATTGCATTGGGGCTTATACTGAGAAAATGGACTAGTGTCAAGGTACGCTTTATACCAAAAAGCAGGAAAAACGAGTATAGATAATACTCGTTCTAAGTCCTTGAAAACTATTAGTCTAACATCTCTATTTCTTTCACTACTTGGTGGCAAGATCTCTAAGTCTAAATCAACATATTTACCAAAAACTACCCCAATTGACCTGGTCACAAGGTCCATAAAAGTAAGTAAGTTAGTAAGTAATTCTTTACTGCACCAGTAAGAAAATAACAGAAAGAAACAAAATAAAAATAAGCTAAGCACTCGATACAGGTTACCAAAGCGGCGGTAAAGTCTAGAGAATAAGCAATCAGGTCGATGTGTATTCCTTGATGTCGAAGGTGCTTTCGATAATAAACTCACAGAAACCATCCTTAATGAAATTAAATCAAAGTGATGAAACCACGACTATATGGGTCCGAAGAGTGCTCTCTAACAGAAAAGCTACTCCAACCCTCAATATAACTGAGTATGAACTTCACACAACGACAGGGTTTGAACAGCCTACAAAAACCAACTTGAAAGCCTGGGCTTTCGGAAATAAAACAAGCACATCGAATGTGGCTTCACCAGACAGTCGAAGTACCCTCAAGATACAAATGGACCAACGACTAGAATGATTGTCGAAAATGGCACCACAGGTACAAGTAGGTGAGAGGCCTAAGGTCAGAGTTTGCGTAAGCGTCAGCAAAATGGCCTTCATTTTCTAGACAGAAGTCAATATTATGATGATTTCCGCGCATAAATATTACATTATGTGTGGCAATCAATTTGGCCAGAAACCTAAAAACCAATATTATCTATTATCTACATCAACTCAAACAGTCAAGCTGCGATGCTCTCACTAGTCCAGTGCTGCAAGAATAAATTAAACGCCCTTGACTTTAATGAAGTTACACTTAGATGGGTATTAGGATATTCCACTATTGTTGGAAACGAAACAGCAGATGAGTTTACCGGAAAGAACGGCAACACACGCATTGTCAGCCTAGAGCCTTTCTATGGAATCACCAAACCGGAGCCATATTATCTGCTGAACAAACAAGATATGATAAGATAAGAGCAATCGCACAGTTGAAGTCCATCAAAGTAACTCTCACTCGTAAGCTCTTATCCAAGGGTTCAATAACAGAAAACAATAAAGAGCTACTTGAGCTCAAAAGTAACAAAGCCTGTGAAGAATCGAGAATCCTAACTATTCACATATCGATACCTTTAGGCTCAAAGGGCGTAAACGCCATTTTGGCCAAAATGAGTTTTGAATGCAGTTTTGTTCAGTTTTTTTTTCTCTATCGATATGTGTAGTTAAAACAACGAAATTCGACAATTTAGGGCATATACGACCCACGTATTTCTAGGAGATTTTTTAAAAGCAAGAGGCGTATTTGATACATTTACACAATTTTTTGTTTATTTAGGTAATAAGTTCAGAAATAAAAAAAATAAAGAGGTCTTATAACAAAGTTGTTATAAAATGTTTGTAATACAAAACTAAACAAGCTCATACGACGTAGAAATTATGCTACTTAATTTAGGTAGTATGACTCTAGTAGGCTAAATTAGGTTTATACGCCCGTATCCTTGCATTGTACGTTTTAAAATGACTCATACGCCGTAACGTAGGAGGCATGCTGCGCCTCTTACGCTCTATGATAACAAAACTTTTTGACTTATACGCCCCAAGAAATGTACAAATTATGGCTTATAGGCTCGCTAAGTTATTTTATTATTTCAAAATTGCTAACGTACTGTGTACCTATACGATAGTAATGATTCATTGTCATTATCCAATTATAAAGTAAGAATGAACAGTTATTGCGTTATTAAAACTACAGTATAGATGCGAATGACCATCATTCTAAATCTATGTATACTGTATACTGGCGTACCTATGTTGCAAGTGTGAAATGAAAAGTATAGACAGATAATGTAATAAAAATGGGAGACATTGTCTATAATTTGTATAAATTTACGTTCAATTTCAGTCGACATTTTTAATTTACAGTACGCACAGTTATATTTTTTGGTTCTGTGCGTTTTAAACATAAATTTAATTTAATGATTAAGTATTTTAAAAGTCTTCTACTCCATTTAGTATGTAATTAATATCTACATAATTATATGTTGGTAATTTAAAAAAAAAAGACATGCTATGTGAGAGTAAAAGATCTTAAGTTGTGTCTATAGGTTTTATAAAAATCAAAAGATAAAGATTTGTGATTATTAGTATTCTAAAAGCATGCTATTATATTTAATTTAGTAGTTAATATGTATGTGTTGGTAATTATAAGGAAAAATAATACTAAATGAGAGTAAATGTACCTTACATTGCATCTAGAGGATATTATTGAAAGAAATATATATATAATAAAGATGTCATTATTAATTGCTGTTTGTAAGAAGCTCATCAAAACTTTCATCTAGAGTATAGCATTATATGGGTGTCAGGCGTGGGCCATGACGAAAAAGGACAGAGAGATACTGGAAGCATTTGAAATGTGGAACTGGAGATGAATGGAGAAGATAAGTTGGACAAAAAATATCACAAATGAAGAAGTGCTTAAAAGAGTGAATGAAAAAAGGAGTTTGCTAAAGATAATAGAAAATTGGAGAGGGAAAATGTTTAGTCACCTTATACGACATGACGCTTTGATAAAAAAACATAATAGAAGGAATAATTGAAGGAAAGCGAGGAAGAGGGAGACATAGAGAAATTTACATGAAACAAATAAAAGAGAAAGTAGACGTTATGTCGTATAAGGAAGTCAAGGAGGTGGCTTTAGACAGAGTTAGATGGATACAGTTACATTCATCAGTTACGCCGACAAGAGTTTGACTCTTAAATTTATGATGTTGTTGTTTGTTTTACTGGTTTCATATCGCATTTTAATCTGGGTATTGGTAGTAGCTTACTTGTCCAGTAACGCCATTAACATTATTTTTATCCCTAGACATAAAAGAAAAATATAATCAGCAACAGCATAGTCAGTGTAAACATTTTTTTTAATAAAAGCAGCAACCTTTTAATTGATTGTAAGTATTTTTTTAACCCCACGGTGTATTATACACCCATTCAGAGCATTGCCTATGTTATGAATGAGTTTATAAGACCGATTATAACTATGGTAATTGTGATATACGCCCCATTTAGACCAAAACTCAAACGTTTAGTAACCAATACTCCCTACATTTTTTGCATATTATGTGAAGTTTAAGGGCGTAAACGCCATTATTTCAAAAAGTTAAGGGAGTATAACACACCCTTTTTCTTTATTTATTCATTTATCCTAAATGATTGATATTCAAAATGTTTATCTTAAAAATTCAAGTACGTTGGCCAAAATTTAAGTTATTCTGCCAAAAAACAAAGAAGTTATGATTTTTTTTCTAAAATACTTTTCTTCTTTTGCTTCTCCTGTAAAGTGGCAATTTGGCGTTTACGCCCTTTGAGCCTAAAGGTATCGATATGTATAACAATCATGGGTAAGAAACAAGATGCAATATGTAGCTTCTGCTAAAAATCAGAGCAAACTACTTTGCAACGTTGCAACATATTGATTTAAACTATCAATTAATCTACTATGGACCTCATCTTCCTCTGTTTCTGCAGACCACAAATGCATAAAATAAGTATTTACCTAGGCAGACCTTATGATGTACACAAAATTGCAGCCGTCAGAATTTGGAATGTTCTGGCCTCGACAAGAATCAGTAATGACTTATAAAAAGGGCTGCGACAAAATATCATTACTGCTCGGCGCGGCGCATATTAGACCAAAACAACAATAATAAAGATGATAATATGGCATATGTCCGGACCTTATTACTATAGACACACTTACACTTACACTACACTTTTCAATAGCCTGCTGAGACTGGTTCACGGTTCACGTGTACTACAGAGTAATTTTCTCGAATTGGCAAAAGACAGCTAATTATAAATAAGCCCATGATTCCCAGGGAGTTAATAATAAGATTGGGGCAGCTTGTGGCGAGCTGTTCGGCAATAGCGACATCGTCTCAGGCATGTTTTCGTCGGTCGGAGTAGAATCCAAGATGAACTGTAGGACTCGGCTTGCCTTGATTGGCCGTTGGCCGTCCAGAGAGGAATCGTTAGAGCGATGTATATGCTCCAGGGGTGGAAGTGGAAATGTGCGTGAGTTGCTGGTCGATGCAGTATCTATGTGGTAGTAAAAATACTGCTCTGCCCTCACCCCTCTTCCTGAGACGCCCTGGGTCAAGTCGCGCCGGCACTGTTGCAAGTGCTATAAGAAACTAAACAAAATGTTATAACGTACATAAAAAATCTTTCAAGATTTTTAATATCACCTTTTTTGAGGCGTAACTCTCATTCATGTACCGTATTTAATGTAGTAACGTATACTCTATAAAATTAAAAGGTGAGTTACGACATCAAACTTTAAAATTATTTTGATTTATATGTACATACGACACAGTTTATTAAGAGAATAGAACCATACTATCTTCGAAATTGTGTTGCAACGCACAAAAGCCTAAAACATTTGTCCCTTACGCCATTGTGAATTCACAGTTTCGTATTTATTTCATCAGATAGAATGTCGTAAAGGCACCTTCTTTTGCTGTAGTAACTAACCACATAGGGATTTATGAATAAGAAGGATATACTACGTTGAAAATGGACACGTTATCCCTTCAAATTAAAAATTTGACCCATACAACATTTTTTTTAAAGCAATATGAAGTTACGACAAAATAATTTCACTTCATAACTTCTTTATTTGAAGCGATATCCAAAGGTTAATTATACAGATCGATAGAGAATTTTTTTCTGAGTTCTATGCAATTCAAAGTGTACTTACGACAAAATGTCCCTTACGACATTTGAAATTTCCACTGTCGATATGTATCTATCTATTATATATATAGTCGCTTGGTACCCTCATCACGAATCTTAATTGAGCTTACCGTGGGACTAGGTTGATTTGTGTAAGATTCCCCAAGATATTTATTTATTTTCTGCCCATACACACATTAATGCGAGTCCTTACCTGGGATGTGTTTAAAAAAAGATGTCACTTGTCTTCGCTCGATACCTGAAATCTAAGCTTTCGGCAACTTGCCGCTTCCACTATGTACAGAGGCCCTACCGCATACTTCGAAATCCACAAATTTTGTGCATCCTCGAAATTATCGAATTTCGAAGCTTGCGACAGCAAGCCGGCCTGGCTGTCGCAAGCTTCGAAACTTTACAAGCGTATACCACAAAACTTTACAAGCGTACAATTCTACAAAATTTGTATGGGAATTTATACAATTTTGTAGAATTGTACGCTTGTAGTGTTTTCAGTAATCAGTAATCAGTAATTTATTTGCTAAAACATGGTAAAGTATACAGGTCTTCCAACACATATAAGTTTGAGCTACATGTTTGTTTAGTCACAAGGACATGCAAATATTTATGAGTAGATGCCGCATGCATAAATTAAATATTATTTATTATTTACAAAAAGGAATGGTTTGTGGTATAGGCCACTGGTACCATGTAGAATCACATTTGATGCATCGAATGTCGTAAGTCCACATCATTTAATAAAGGTAGGTACCTACTTTAAAATGTGCATTTTATATTTGTCCCAAAAATCAAGATTAAAATTTTCTGAACTTTTGATTGTCTTAAGGGGTATTCTCGGGTTCAAATAATCAATGTTCTACTGTATATATGTACAATGAAGGATGTGCTGAAATGCTGCTTAGGTAACTATGTATAATTTTAGCCTTGAGCCTTGTCCCGCAAATCAACAAATGGGAAAAAAATCGACAAAGAAATTAAGAGGAACCAACAGTAAACCTACGTGGAGTTTCGGCATAATTTAAATAAGTACACGAAAGTGCTAAGACTTGTACTTTGATGGATGTATTCGTGCTTGAGTGCACTTAGGTGGTGTATTAAGTGTTTCGATGTAAATCGTGTGTAAATAATATTTTTACCTATTCAGCTTGAACATGTTTGCATAGGAACTGAACTAGGGCTTCCAATTCGAATATTCGAAAAATTCGATTTATCGGTCTATTTCAGTATTCGAATAATACGGCATGATGTATTCGAATATTCGAATATTTCTTTACTGCCCAAGAACTAGTCCCAGGCAATCAGAACATACTATAGGCTTCTTTGGCTTGGACGAGGAAGATTTTTCGTGATTTATTTGTGTCCAAAGCAGTAGGTATTAGGGTTTTCTAAAAATGGCTTATTCATGTAATGTTGTTTGTCAGCCACTGTAGCTTAGTTAGTAGTGACCCTGCCTACGAAACTGGAGGTTCTGGGTTCGAATCCCGGCGAGGACATTATTTGTGTATTATTTTATTTATCACAATTATTTGTTCCTTGGTCGTGGCTGTATATGTATGTAAGTATCTATCTATTATTTATTATATATATCGTCGTCTGGTACCCACATCACAAGCCTTAATTGAGCTTACCGTGGGACTAGGTTAATTTGTGTAAGATGTCCCAAGATATTTATTTATTTATTATGTCCTAGACTAACCCCAGTCAAGAGCTTCGTCCGTAATAGACTACACCTTGTATTACCTGATTACCGTACCTAGACAGCTGCCTATCTATTAATATGATATGACATAACATCGATAGCGTCTCTTAGTCCTTGGAACGCAAATTTTAAAAACTTAGGTGCGGAACTTAGCCTACCATGGGTTCCGGCCGCGAGTTTTACAAGAACTAAACTTACTTTCTTTATATACATTCAGCTCAAACATATTGGTGCAAGGGAAACGGATAGAAAGTAAATCGGCACTAAATTTATAGTGGCAGCTGATGGTAGCACACTCAACTATTTTTCATACTTTGTAAGGGGCCAATCGACCTCCTAATGCAGTGAACGTAAGTTTACGGGTTAAGACGCGTTGGTACAGTCAAAGACAAAATAAGATGTACACAAAAATGTTCAAAAATATGTCCTAGTGCACTCTAATTCTGTATAATAAGAACGTCGTAACATATTTATGAGCGGTTTCTTTCGATACTT
>JALPQI010003612.1:0-86063 GCA_025490895.1 Thaumatotibia leucotreta | reverse complement strand
AATGTAAATACCTAACAAATGATATAATACTCAGAACACTAGTATAACAGGAGAGAAATGATAAAAATACCTTGAACACAATAAGATTTATTGTTATTAAAATCACGGTAATATTATTACACACACATCGTAGTAGCTGTAGAACAAACACAAATATATGGCAAATATAAGTAGGTATTACAGAAAATGCTAAAGTCAATTGGTAAAGTTAAAAGGCACGTGGTTAAAGGTAAAATATAAAGATAAGTTTTGGTTAAGAATAAAAGACAACCTGTAAGTATTAAAAAATATATAAATAATATCCCCTACCCACCGATATAGAATTACAGTTATTATTAACTATTGCAATTCTAACACGGCTTGAACATACGGTTGGGTGAATTTGCGAATTCAGTTTATGTCAAACTGCATGTATTAGTTCCTTGGAACAAGAAATATTTAATTTCATTATTAGTGTCGTGACACTATGTATGTACTAGTTCTTGAACTAGATGTGTAAGGAACCATGATCCCTTATTATATTCGTATTTCAGGATTATTAGACATTGCAAATTAACCCGGTCCTTAGGATGGGGTAAGCTCACCTATTCTGAACCAATATGGAAGGTAAATATTTTGTGGGCCCAAGTCCTCTTTTCCAAAAAACATGATTTTTCCAGTTCCATCAGATGGCAAATCAGGAGTAGATCAAATATGTACCCTTGGGTATATGTGTATCGTAATACAATTGGCCTTAACCAAGGTTTGAAGTTTGAGTCTATTCAAGACACCATTGTAATACAGGTTTATATGCATGTACTGTTCCTACGTTCCAAGTATAGCAGAAAACAGTACCTAAAATCACGTTACGATCATTTAGCGCAAACCAGACAATGTACACCTGAACAAAACATCAAAACAAACCACTAATCATATATGTAAGTTAATATTATTCGTCCATCAAACCATCTTCAGAAAAACCAGTAGGTATTATCAATTAATTCTGTAAAACTTTATCAAATAAATATGTTCAATATTATTACTTACACCATTCCACATTTGTTCAGAGGACCTACCCTAAACTGGGCCTACGCTCTTTAACTACCACTTTAACTAAACACATATATAAAGATCATATAAGTAATAATATAGACAATTAACTCATAATTAGTTAAGTACTGAAAAAAAGCATTCACTATTATATTAATCCCCACCCTAAAACTTCACAAACAAGAATTATATTGAAAAACGATTAATTCACTTTATCCCAAAACTATTTCGCACTAAATAAACCATACATAGCATAAATAAATAATTAAGCACACTTAAATAATTCACAGATAAAATCAAAACAATAATAAATATAACCGTCCAACTAGCCAACCTTGGTCCTTTTCATTAGCAATACAATCTAGGTACTGATACAACCATACTTTACCAAATTTATGTATACGCGATTTATTCAAATAATCGAAATATCGAGATACGACCTTTAAGCACTGACGCTAGCTGCCGAGCGTTTCCCGCGAAGGGATACAACGCCGCGATTCTGTTACTAAGCTACGAAACCGCTGTCCATTCCTGTCTCTCTCTCTCTCTCTCTCTCTCTCTCTCTCTGGATCTACGATGGGCTCCTGCATCTCGCGTCCCGTTCTACTTACTCGAATGTATTTAAAAATAGAATTCACTCTTTAGTCAGCCGCCGACCACCGCGCCGTGAGACCGTGAGACCTCGATCGTCCGCCATTTTGAGTTCGCTAATATAAGTATTATTTTAACTTAAGAAAGATACATTAAAATAGAATAAGGCTTGGTTATGTACTAACTTTCATAACGAATATACGTACCGTGTGTGTTGTGTGGTGGTGTGGCTTATTGCTAAATAATTCTCTCACTATTTACTAACATTTATAATAAAACTCTTAGGCTAATTGTGTGAAGTATCGTGAAATAGTCAATAGCTGTATTTAAGTATACTATTTATAAGTACAATATGAAAAACCAACATCCATCATGTAATAAAAGTGTGATATGGTAAATGGAAATATCTATAAGTTAAATAGTGCTGTGAAGATAAAACTGTGTTAATATTAGCCAGCCTCGAGCTTAGCAATAAATGGGTGGTAAGTTTATTATAATCACTACACATTTCACCAGTGTTTGAGCTAGATTAGGTAGATATAAATATCTACAAATAACGTAATTATAAAAACACATTATAGATACTAATATAAATAACATTGTATAACTCACCAGGGTTTAAACAAATTACCTGAACACTATAGCTTACTAGACACTCAGACAGAATTACTACACTGAATCTAGAATCTAAAATAGGTACTTAGACTACCTAGGAACAAAGTAATGTAAAGTTTACTCTTCAATCTCCAACTCAAAGTGATCCCGTCCTCCCGGCGACATTGCCTTATATACCCCAGGCTACCGACGCTAATTCCAGTTGTGTTCGGCCCTTTTCACGCCTGCGCACTTACTATGGATGCTGCGAGCGTCGCATAACAGAAGCGTCTCTTAATCAGACATGCGCAATGGGTACTTAAAAGGCGCCAAACGCTAGCGCCAATTTACGCGTCGCGTCTTGTTTGACCTGCGCAGTAAGCTTTCTCGAGGGACGCTTCCTAGCGTCGCTCTGTTACTAACAGAAGATGGCCTTGGTTTCGATGTTTTGGCGCCAAGCCGTCGCGTCGCTTGGTTTTGACCGTTGATGATTTCCTTTGTGATTCGCGCCAATATCCTAAACTGAGTAATTATTATTACCTAAAACTAAATGAAACAAAAATAATAAAGTTTAATTAAGTAACGGACTTTTGTATCGTTACATAATACTTTTTAATTAGTGCAACTGGATATAAATCCCGCAAATGGATTGTATCACATGTAAAAAACCGTAATTCTAAGTGATTAAAGTGGACTTGTACCCGTAACAACATAATTTTATTCGTGAATATGGATTTATGTCGAATTGTACCTCAAAAAATGTTTTTATTGTTCGTGTAAAGTGATTTAAATACACATGGATCCTCATTATCCGAGTGACCATCAAGAGAATATGAGTAGTTATAGCGTTACACACAACAAAAATCCAAACGCGTAAAACTTAGCTACACTAATACCTTTTGTAACTTTACAACGATATACTTTTTTTGTTAGTAAGAATTTATTTCAACCTATACCTGACACTGCATGGTCATTTGTGTTAGTTATACCATATTACACGACCGTAACTCTGTCAATTTACGTGATATCTTAGATCCTTTTACACCAACAGATGCCATTATTTTTTTGAAATTTTTTGGTATACTTAACTCAATTTGGCCAAAATTCGACTTATACCCCTTTTCACTAGGGTGCCAGTATTATCGTCAATAGAACAGTTCAGCTACAATTCAACGTAATTCTATTAAAAAATATATATCATCAAATATAAACGCCATTACCATATCAACGAATTTCGACGAATCACGTTTTGTGCAACGAACGAATTTCGTAGAGTGGGGGATAGAATGAGCGAATGCTCCTTTAGTCTAAATGCATCTTAAGATGTTCACATTATAGCCCAATATTGTAATCGCGTGCCGCGTGCCACTCTCGAGCGATATTAAAAAAAATCATAGGTAAGTATAAGTCGCTTACACTCTGTGGCGCGTGAAAGCAGCCGACCTTAATTCGTTGATTAATTTATTATGCCTACCTGCTTCCTTGGTATTATTTTATTTGCTGCAAGACAGATTTCGGCGAGTTCCGCAAGCGGATGAAATGAGACTTGGAAATCTCGTGTAACTTGATTATTATTTGCGAAACATCCCGTTTTGTCCATTTATCGTGCTACGCGTCACTTTCGCATTTGCATACTTGTTAGAACGTGACGGCAACGCCGACAAACGATTAGAAGCGGTACCATCATAAGCCTACTGGGGTGGTATTCTCATATCCTGTCAAACATTAGTCCGGTGACAGTGATAACACTGATAACCTACACACAATCTAGCCCAGGTTACCTAATTAACATAGTACGTGTATGGGATTTTGCGTAATCCCATATTCCATACTGATAATCATTGTATTCAATATTTACTTTGTTGGTCTGTTTTAGTAAACAGATAAGGCAAAAGTAAGCTGTTTATGATGTTGACTAGTTTTCTTGGCTAACTATTAACCTGTAACTATTATTTACATGTAAGCTGTAAAAGTACTGATTTAAATACTTTATTTAATTAAATATACAAAGCAAAATAGACGGCCCCCGACCCCGCGGCAGACCAAAGTAGCGGTGGCTAGATGTCGTGAAGGCTGACATGAGTGTGAATGGGCTTACAGTAGAAGATGCCCAGGATCACGTAAAGTGCAGGAAATGTAGCAGGAAAACGGACCCTGGCAAAGGCCGGGATAACGCTAGGTAGAAGAAGAAGAAGATACAAAGCAAAATAGAATAAAATAAACTGACACTAAGGAAATAAAAATTATATCTACAAATACTACATGCACGTTAACAAATATTTACAAATAAAAAATAGGCTCGAGCTCCGTGCCTGATGGTAGGGTTCCCAGAAGACAGGCGGAATTACGTCGCTGAATAGCAATTGCTATTCGCTGGGCGAGGTAATAGCCAGCTCTTTGGTCACTGGTCTTTGGGTGGCGTCTACGAGCCGCTTCTTTAGCTCTTTAAATATTTACGATTTTCACAAATATCTATTTACGATTTTTTACCTACAATATTACCTCCGACGTTTCGAACACAGCATTTACTGGTAGTGGCGAAGATTGGCTCAATCATTTTGATAATACCTACTATGCAAAATAACAATTTAACTAAGTACCTAATATAATACCGTGCGAGGGAGTCGTCCGTGTGTGCCCCAAGTTAGTAAAACAATGGAGTTAGACAGTGTGTTACTAGACGAACTACGGCAATTTCGACTGGAAATAGCGGCACGGCTCGACGATCAGCACGCTACCTTCAGATCACTTCACGAGACAGTGCAGAGCTAATGATTAGGTTGATAGATGGAAACCAATCAGATTTTCGCTGCATTTGCGAGACTTGTTTTTATGATTACTCATACTACGAATTCTTTCGTAGATATTCAACTTTAAGTATTTTTTAACACTCTATCCCCGCAGCAAAAAAAATACGAGGTACTTTCCACACGATAATAAAAACATTTTAATTACCAAATAACTTTTGTTGAGGTCAAATTTTCTAAATAAATTAATCCAAAGCTTATTAAAGCTGAGAGTAGACCAGACTAATAATACCTAATGATTGTGATTTTTAGCTGAATTTAAACTATTACCATCTACGCATCCTTTGAAACTTTTATAAGCCGTCACATCCCAACTAGCAGTTCAATTAATAACATTACACTCCTAAAGGCAATTAGAAGCATATCAATAAGTCATAGGAAATACCTATTGTACCTTAACGTAATACTTAGTATTGACATTAATTTTGTTATTAATAAAATAATTACTCATAATGTAAATTATTGTACAGGGTATTCGTGTTTCTTATTTGCGTTTAATTGGACAGGTTACTTAGGACATTAATATAAGTTGCCTGGTGCCTGGCTGCCCGGCTTTTGTTAAATTAGAAAAAAAAATGTTTTTCGTTTTCAAACATACGAAATAAAATGGTAAGTGTGAGAGAACCTTAAGGTACATGTCAAAATAAGTAACCCTAAGAAATAATAAAGGATGCAAGACACTTGTTCAGTCATTCAACTTTTTTTTTATAATATTGACCTTGCCTCTCATTTCATATTTATATTTATTTTCGATGAGATAATTATGATATATACAATATACCTACAGACTTTATTAAATACATTCATCATACGTTTCATTTTACACGATTAATTCCCGAAAAGGTAAAACAGCTGTTTTTTTCATCTCTGCGTGGCTTGAATATCCATTAAGCTCGATTGAAGTAAAACCAGTTCTAATATTAGTAATAGTTTGTCCATTTTTCGTACCTCTTTCAACTATTAGTAGCCGTACCGTGACTTTACATACAAGTACCGGCAACGTTAGGTTTTACTACCTATAGATACTCGTGTCGTAAAGCTGGATGCGGTACGTAAACTCGCACTGAAATATAGCGACCATCGCGCTCGCTCCAATATTTCAAGTCGAGCGCGATAGAATGCATTATGCCGCGGCCACGATATTGGTCTAAAGGTGTGTTTAAACCAAAAGATCATTCGCTGTTCTAGCGCCCGTTCTACGAAATCAACCAATCACGTTTTGTGTACCGATCGAATTTCGTAGAGCGGGAGGTTAGAACAGCGAATGCTCTTTTAGTTTAACCGCACCTTTATGCCGCGGCCACGACATTGGTCTAAGGCGACCGGCTTAGCGGAAAACCATACATACGTGCGAGAGGGGAGTACCCATATCGGCATCCCGCTCCAACTCATGGTTTCGCTCGCCGCTGGTCGCCTTAGACCAATGTCGTGGCTGGGCCTTTACGTATCGAGTAAATCCTAACCTACCCTTTACTTACCCACTCATGGTACGGCTATTAATTAATATTTAATACTACTGCGAAAATCAAAATTCGAAAATTTCGAGGATTTTTCTCTGTCACTCAAACGAAGGCGTCCTTAGAGTGAGAGAGACAAATCCTCGAAATTTACGAATTTCGTCTTTCGCGGTTGGGCCGCAGATCGTTAGCCCAGAGAAATTTTAAGCGGAAAAACGTAGTCACGTTTTTACCATATGCAACTAATGCGACTAATCCATGTTTAAATCTGAAAGGACATTCATACAATAACACGAATACGAGTATGTTGTCAGATTAATATCCATAGAATAAATAATTTGTGATCCTCAATTCTTTTCTTAGCTTTTTGTTAAGAGGTACTTTGTAAATTTTATTATTAATAGGACATTTAAATATGTGCCTCCCACCCTCGTGACGTGAATTATATTGTCGGTTGTACAGTCAAAGACAAAATAAGGTGTACACAAAAATGTTCAAAAATATGTCCCAGTGCACTCTAATTCTGTGTAATAAGAACGTCGTAACATATTTATGAGCGGATTCTTTTGATACTTATTTTTGCACTTGACTGTAATATGAATTAATGTAACCACCAAAATGATGAAATTGAGTTAAGTATACCGTTCGACTGCAAATTTCCTACTCTATCGTACGATATATTTCAAATACGAATTTGTAAGTACAAAATATGTCCTTCCTAATGTAGGTACTCACCATATTTTTATAAATGTCAATACTGTAAGCGCCATCTGTATTGTATGGGTCATAACATAAAAAGAACGATTTCAATTTGTGAGTTACCCTAAATGACGAAATCCACTACACTTTTGATGATTTTCGTTTAATTATTAACGTATCTCCAAATTATTAACGTATCACCAAATTATAAAAAAAAACTTAGCGTAAGCACCAGCCATTTCCAGAACTACAACTGTGGTCGCAGGTAGTAATTAAGTATCAAATAGACCTCTCAAAAATAAAACAAACAAGATAAATATAATTTCAATAGGATCATTTTAACTAAAAAGATACAACATATTTTATAAACGTTAAATTAGTTTTTGGGCCCACCAGTAAAATCTTCATAATATGGTAGTTACATTAATTCATATTACAACTGACGATATGAGGACCTTAATTTAAGATATTCCACGTAAGAATGTTACATAGCAGACCAATTTCATACGTCATTTATTATAAAAGTCAATTATAGCATCAGGCAAGTCACGAATAATACGGTTTCAAGACATGTATTTTTAACCCAAAATAACGTTTGTTTTTTATCGACTTTCGATTAACACGTACATATATAAACTGTACAGTCGTAAAAAAATATTATGGTATGACAGACTTAAGTATTTTCAAAAAAAAAACTTGGTGTGTTTTACTACAAGAAGTGTGTCTTATGGTGTAAGTTTTGTGTTGATTTCTCAGTTTATTTAAATATTACCAAAGAAAAAATACCTACCGAAGTTTATCAACGCTGCAGGTGAGATCCACCTGTATACAAATTGTAATATCAGATAGAACACATTTTATACATAATTATATTATATTTTCTTATACATAGTAGTGAGTTACTACTTAAAAATACAACTGAAAAAATATTTAACAAAACAATTTGAGTTGTTCCACAAAATATTCTCAATTTATATTAAGTTAACGGAAACTAAACTAAAGCAACGAAATGTTGAGACTAAATCGTCGGCTGAGAAGCAAAACTCACTATAAAAACTGTCACTACTCTTAGCAACCTCTTATGTCAGTATTAAATCAGAACCGAGATAGGAGCTTTATTTCAAATGGGTATTTGTTACTTACGGCCTGTTTCACTATCTCCAGTTAAAGCTATCTGTCAGATAAAAAATAACACTATCTCTTTCTTTCACCTGGAAGAATAAAGAGAGCGTGTTATTTTTATCTGACAAATAGCTTTAACTGGAGATTGTGAAACAGGCCCTTAGTGAGTTTTGCTTGTCAGCCAACTAAATGCAACAGAGTCTAGGTATATGCGAGCATGCGCGAGCAGGCGCCCGCCAATTCTGGCATTTATCACGCGGCCCGCTCTCCGGCGAAACGCGGAACCCGGGCTACGAAAACCATAACTTACCAAAATACTTCACAAAATATTATGAAGTGATTTTGAAGTGACGATAAAACTTACACTAACTTTCAAGTTTAACCATTACGAAAAAGTTACGAATCATTTTTATCATTTGAATTTCATTTGACTTTTAAAGTGATGTTAAGTTGTGTTGAAGAGCTCAAAGGGAATAATTTTGGTAAGTATAAAGTTAAGTTATATTGCTTAGTTGAGTTTTTAAGGGTATTTGAGTTCATAAAATGGTTTTAATGGCACTGACGCACATATATGTTAGTTATTTCGAGATAATTAAATAGGTATGAGTAAGGTAAGGTGGGGTAAGATGGAACGGTTTTTTTATGGAAGCTATACAGTAGTCCAAATACAAGTCCAAATAGTCCAAATATATATAGTTGTCCAAATACAAGCTCGCTTTTTATACCTATGTTAATAATATTCTCATGCATTATTGCTAACTTTTGTCATAGACATAGAAAGTACTTACATACTTATAAGAAAGAAGTCTCATAATTTACTCATTAATTCAAACGCATAAAACGTCACAATAAGAAAATAAAATAATCCGTTATTAAAAACCTACACAGGGCTTTGAGCTCGGAATTAAGTTTTCCATTAGTAAAAAATATAATAATTCCTTTAATTACATGAAATGACTATAAAACAAAACTATGAAAACGCATCATAATTATATCGCGTACGTTAATTATCCCGACATCCCGACGTTTGAAACACTTTGCAGAGTTCCTGGTACGGTACGGGTGAAACATTATCAAAAGAATAAGGGTCACGAGGGTTCAGTTTTAGGATTCCGTAGTATACTAGGAACCCTTATAGTTTCGCCATGTCCGTCTGTCTGTCTGTCCGCAGCATAGCCACCTTGACCGTTAGTAATTTGCAGTTTGGAATATTAATCACTTACGACAAGGTGGTAAAATAGTATAAAGATTTTTTTTTCGGGTAGGTACCTCTCCTACTCGTAAGGTGGAGTTATTTTTTTATTTCGCTGTAATCCTGTGGGGTATCGTTAAATAGGTATTTTAAAATGAATAAGGGTCCAAACAAAAAGGGTCAGAAAATTAAAAAAAAACTTGCACATTGGGCTTATAGAACACATTAAAAGAAACACGATTTTGAATATAATCGACACAGCCGTTTTTGGCCACCTACAGAACCCTACACTGAGCATGGCCCGACAAGTTCTTGGCCAGTTTTTATTTAACTATTTACAATTCATTTAAAATTGAATGTTTTTCATCAACGCATGGATTTTTTTTTGTAAGTCTTGATGCCATGGTTCCTGAGACCAATTTTACTAGGTATCTCTAGTTTGAGATTACTCTCCTCTGATCTATTTGTATTGATCACCCGGTACATAAAAAAATACTTATAAGTTTGGATAAAAGTAGATACAAATTATGCAATACGAGTATGAAAGATTAATGATTGCGTATTTAATTACTCGATATTTTTTGTCCGGCAATATCAATCTCAATTGTCATTCGTCTAGTCACAGCTGGCAGTCTGGTCTTATAGGTAATTTCCCACCTTTATGTAATAGCTACGCACACACAGATGGGGAGCTCGAATTACCTGGTCTGTCACATCCACTTGCCTGATCTTCGGCAGACATATCCCTGCCTCATCCACGACCATGCGTTGACAGATTTGCTGACAGACATAACTGACTGGCAGATTCGGGATAAATCCGTGCGGGTGTAGTTTCACCTAGTGTTGACGTTTCTTACACGCTTCTTAGTTTAAATAGTCTTTACAACGCCTATGCTCAGAAAGTGCTCTTTTACGGGTAAATTTTCATTGTACTTTTCGGGACGGCCTGATTGGTACTGCCGAGTTAATCTAGTTTTCCTCGCATAATGCATTGTAAAATGTTTTGTAGTTTTTTTTCTCTTATCAGTTTTAAAACTCTCATTTCTCTCGTGTTTTATTCACGTTGTCACTCGTCCTGGAAAAAAGCCTACTTTCAACACTTGTACTTATCATAATTATTATTGTTATTTATTATTAATAGTACATTTCATGGATTACAATCTTAGAATTAGTAATTGTCCTACAAAACTCTTCAGAGTTTCACTGTAGGATCCCAGTCTCTTTTTAGTTACATTATACAGTGTGTGTCTATGATACTGGCTTTAATCGAAACCGAGGAATGCGATGCAGATTTCTAGCCAAAACGTGATTATTATTGGATTCAAAATGCTAATTTTAAAAGTAATTAACTTTCTAAGAAAAGTTAATTGAGAAGCAATGTATTTCAAAATGAATCGTTAATTTGCACTTGACAATGACAAATCGCAGCCACTCACAACGTTTGACAACTAAGCAATACACGCGTTACATTGATCGTTCGCAGGAAATAAAATTAATTGTACGGTCAATTTCATTATTTGTCAAATGTTAATACTTCAAAACGATTGATAGTAATGCGTATTATTACCCATTTTTGTAAAAGCCCGGGTCATGGAAACACACTGTATAAAATAGTTATACATAGGTGTTATAACATCAAGTTAATTATACGCTGATATTATTATTGACATGGCAAATTATGGAAGTGTATTTGCAGAAGTCTTTTAAATTTATTTTTGTTGGCTTGACACCTGATGGCTTCAGGCAAACTGTTAAGTAGGTATAACTATACAGAAACGTAATAACTCTGATAGCACAAAAAGGTAGAAAGATTTATCTAACGATTGTTACTACATTAGACGATATTAGTTACAGACAAAATATTTTTCTTTTTTTATAATAGAGAATTAATGTATACGGAATTAATGACTTAAAAATAATTTCGTTAAAATATGTTCTACGATACTCTAAAAACTCCCGAGGTTCGCAAATAACATAAGTTTCATCCATAATGATATTTTATAGTAGTTTATGTGACTGTACATAATGAAGGGCATTGTTTTAATGCTTAATTATGTACAGTCGCATACACTACTTTATCTACCCACATATCAAAGCTTCCATGATGTGTTCAGTAACCGCAAATTATGACCGGCATTGCAGGATTTTTCTTGGCCACTAAAAGTAATTATTAATAAAATAAAACAGAAAAGAAATGCAAAAATGCAGAAATTTATTTGGAACAATAATAATTATTTAGTTTGTATAGTGCAAATATTATAATTCCACAATTTAAATGTTTTTTCCAACAAAACAAAGTAATGGCGGTATTGGCGGTAATGAAAAATTCTCTGGCAGCTGTCATAGTTTTTTTTTAATTCAGAGACAATCTAGAGTCAACCCCAACTATCATAATATCATTCGAAATCTTACTTACGTGCGACAATTGTCAATTTTGTTCGAAATTGACACTTAATTTCGAATTAAACGTCATCTCGAGTGATATTAGAATAGAGGCCTAAGCAAATTCCTTTATTTTTCAAAGATGTTCGAAATTTGAATGAAATAATATTATCGAAAACGATAATATTATTTAGTTATAATATCACTTTCACAGATAAGAAATTTATTCTAACAAATCAGTCTATTTTTATGGTGGTCATAATGTGTGGTTTTTGAACGCATCATGGACTGACTGCTTATGATATTTGAGTAGATAAAATCAGCTATAGGCTCCGAAATTCTCTGTTATTGCCCGACTTGCTCTTGCCCAGTTTTTTTACTAGTGCGACAAAGACAGTTGCGTTGCATGTGGTACGAATGAGCGACTTGGTACAGCCAGTGATTGCCATCCTGGCTACCCAGTGCTGTCACGAGTAATAGGGATGATGACTGTAGTTAAAATAAATTATTCAACATTATGCACGACATAATACACGAAGAAATTATTACTAAGGTGTAGATTGCAGTAATTTTTGTACAGACCTTCTATGTAATAAATTGAAAAGAACTTAAAAGAGTAGGTCATCTGGCAGTACTCAAACGTGACGTCACTTTTGAGTAAATAACAATATTTTAGCCAATATAATGTTGTTACATATTCCAGCTGGATTTGAAAACCTCACAGAAATCATATCCTCCTCAAATCTTTGCACCCATTACCGTTTCAAATTAACGCTGTTCGTTAGTATAATACACAACGAAAATTGGAATGGCATTTACACAGCGTGCAATAAATAACAAACATTGCTTTCAAAATGCTTTAATTGCGTAAGCGGATAGAGGTGTCAACCCTCTGAAACAAAATGGAAATAAAACTCGCAATATTAAGACGACTAGTGCCATCAAACTTGAAATTCAAAAGTCGTCAGCCTCTGTAGCCTAGTTGGTAGTACCCTGTCTACGAAGCTGGGGATTCCGGGTTCAAATCCCAGCGAGAGCATTATTTGTGTATTTTATTTATCACAATTATTTAATTTTGTTCCTTGGTCGTGGATGTGTATGTATTTAAATAGGTATCTATATGTATCTATTAATTAAGGGCTAGGGCGATTTGTGTCAGAGGTCTCAATAATTATATTTATATTATTATTATTTATTTATTAATTCAATAATCAAGTACGACACTATAATGCTTTTCCAGCTATAAACTACTATTCTGAACCTATTGAAATGAGAATTTCCAGTTACTGGTTACAAAGGCGTAGGGAAACTAGTTATAACATTACATACATTAAAAGGACAAATTACAGTATACAAAAGAAAAAGAAAAGGTCCCACGAAATAATTTACATTTGGCTGAAATTTGTAATCATATTTCCTCGCGATAGTGAGGGGAAAAAAGTTATATTACATTTGGCGGCAAAGTTTGTTGAACTCTCGTGACTTGAGACCTTCGCAATGCTCAAGATTCCACTTTTTGATATTTAACACGTTTTCAAAACATTACATTTTGACAATGCAGTATTCAGATGAATAACAAAAATTTACCTTGGCTGTAACCAATGCTTTCCTTGCAATTGCAATGCTTTTTTTATTTAGGATGAAACTTTTATTTAGACAGCGTTTGACAGGGACTAGGTATTTGACTCAATTTTCACTTTGGATTGGTGGTGTTAACGTCACATGTAGAAGTGAGTCTAGTATTTATTCTACCACTTTGTTGTCATCATTTTAATATGTACCTATTGTATATAAATTTCTGATTTCTAGTACTAAGGGCCACTGAGCTATGTTGCGGACAGAGAGAGAGAGATAGACGGACATGGCGAAACTATAAGGGTTCCGTTTTTGCCATTTTGGCTACGGAACCCTAAAAATCGAAGTAGCTGTCACGCAAGTAGTATGACGGTAGTTAGGGTGTTCCACCGTTAAGTTGGTAAATATCGATAGAATAGGTAGATATAGCTGAAAATGGTTGTGAACATTATGCTATATTTAGCTTATAAAATATTATACTTTATTCAATCGGTACCCATTGTTGTCAGCTTTCTTTTGTTGAGCAACATCACGTTTTCGACAAGCCGTCAACTGTGCTTTGTATTTTAAATATCACGAAAAAATAAAGTAAAATATTAAATGCCTATCGTATCAATGTTAAGAAAACACTTAGCAGTGCCAGTACGTACAGTCGTACATAGCGTAAATGTCGCAAAATAGTATACATATATGTTTAGTAAATAACATGATATTTGTAAATTTATAGACAACGAAGGCGGAGAGATATAATTAGGTATTTTAAACTTCTTCTATTCATCTACGTATGGTTCAGAAATCGAAACAGTCAAAAGCTTCAAGCTATTGGAAACAACACGATTTTATAAATAGATAAATGTTGCTTAACTTGAAATTTGAGTAAATCAATTTCTGATACATACAAGTTTGTAATTAGTTAAGTTCAAATAGTTGTCATGACATGTTTCAATAACAACATTTTTTATGTGGATAAAAAATATAAAACAATAAATTATTTCTGACTTGTTTTATACTTTTTGTATAAAATAGAAGATTAAAAACTAGTTTTTACTCGTAATGGATTAAAGTATAATATTGTGTAGTTTTAGAAAAAACATCTCACAGCTTTTATCAAAATCAGTTAAATCCGTATGATATTTTATTTCAAATGTAGTTAAGTCCACCAAAACCAATCAGAGAAAAAAGCTTGTTCAATATGGATGTAGTTGACATAAACTCTGCATCAATATCTACAGATAATACTCCATAAATCCAAGATGTTATTTATAATGTACGCAAATCCACAGTTTATTTAAACATATAAATTGCAATCGATTCTAAGAAAGGTAAAAAAAATATATTTTGTACATTGTGGTAAGTTGATCCCTAGGTCCTAGAGCCTAGGAAACTATTGGTACTAGGAACTAGCTAGGAACTAACTACTAGGATGTGTATTGGTGGTAGGAATGGCATCAATAGGCATTAAAAAATGAAACGCGAAAAATATTTTTCTTAATTTTCAAAAAATTGTATGGGAATTTTAATTCTTGATTTGCGGCTTTTGTAGCCGAAATTTTTTTTTTTGGTTTCATACAAGCTTTTGATCCTGAACAAAAACAGGATCGATAGGCATCAAAAAGTTAGCCGATAAATTACCATTTTCTCGCATCCTATATGTTTTTCAAAATTCTGTAAACGCCAATCTTCATTAATTTAAAAACGAGGGAAGGTCTTCTAAGACCATTTCCCTCTCTGAATCTGGTGAATGTCCTCACTGATCCAAAAATAATATCCACCCTGAATACATAGACAGCCAAGTCACAAACACTCTAGACGGGATTTGAACCTGGAAACTCCAGCTTTGTAGGCACGGTAGGCTATGGAGGCTGACAAATGAACAAAGAAAAAGTAGCGCGTAAAAGGGATTAAACTACATTAAAATAGTAACTGGATAGAAAAACCGCTATTTTTTCGAAGCTGTTGAAAAATTGCCCGAATTCAGGAAAGTATTACTGAATTGCCACATTTCAGTAAAATATTACAATTATTTTCGCGGATCATAACTCAAACTGGTGAGAAAATGTCCGACGAGCGGATTCTGCATAGCAGATAAAAGTGTTGTCGTAAATATCTGTCCGGAGAAAGGGACAAAGACCAACTTTTCAAAGTAATAGCTAAACATTATTTAAGATTACGTAAAGTGGAAATTTTCCGGTGGTTCGACGCAAGGTAAAATTAATCTCCAGGTACAACATACTACGAAGATGCGAATTGAAAGGTCTATTTTGGTGCTGTTGGTTGTAAAATACTTCTTAGGAAATAAATCGTTCAGTGTCGTTTATTTCTATTTTTCTGTATAATTTATAATTCTAATATGAATATTTGTCACATATCATAAACATCTAAAAAAAACTCTAAGTAACAATATAAAAGTTCGAAAAAGAGCACTATGTACTTAAGAAGTTTAGGAAAAGAATGTAATTATTCTTTACAGCTCAGAAACGATGTTGTAATTTATCATTAGCGTCAATGTTTTTTTTCTTACACTATTGTTGTTACCCAGCTAACCTATAAACGATTTTATAATTCATTCAGCATAATTATGTAAGTTTACACACTTTTACTGCATATTGCTATTGATTAAAAAAAAACCTAAATGAACTGTTATTAAGAAAGTATATTTTAACGTTGAACATTACATTATTTAGCTTTTTTTTATTTTTTTGGTTGGTGATGTAATTATTTAGTTTCTTCTAATGCATACGTATTTATTTAAGTGACAAGGAAATAAATATTTCTTTTAAATTATTTCAACAATTTACTCATTTGGCATCCATCTTGCTTATTTTGAGTATAGTTTCGAACTCTGCAAACTTCGAGGTTTCTGTATAATATTGTTTATATAGGGTATATTACCGACAACGATCTTGTAATGCTTATGGTTAGGCTTGACCAATTCGGCCGAGTTTTACAATCAACAATTTAACAGTTTTACAAATCTCTTTAATCGTGAAATAACCAGTAATTACTTTTACCTAAACAAACAGTTCAGTGCTTATTTAGGGTAAAAGAGGGGTACAGTAAAGTTGTGTAGGAATCAGGATTTCCCTAACTGATATTAAACTTTTATGTAATGCCGAAAGACCCAGCAAACATAGGGAAAAAGTGGTTTCATTTAAATCACATTAAATTTTAATATGATGTAGATTCAAGTCTTCTGATTATTTTTGTATAAGGGCACAACTCTCTTTATTATTTTAGAAGTATACAATATCATTATTTTATACAATTGTTATTTTATGCAATTTCTCTTTACTCTTTTATATAGTTCGTAACATGGGTAACGGATAAAATGAATGTCACTGTGACCGCTACATGATTTGATTTCATAAAGTAAGTTACTGTAAATGGGTATCATTTCGACATACTGATCTTAGAAAACAACTCGTAATTGGGAAAATATATAGTTGACTATTTCTTAAATAATAAGTCTATGAGTGTGCCCTTAAAAATAATCAGGAGACATGAAACTAGATCATGCTAGAATTTTACGCGATTTGGCTGACACTTTTTTCCCTATGTTTGCTGCGTGGTCCTTTTTTTAATGAATATTAGAATCAGAGACTTGTAGTAGTCATTCAAAATTTCGTTCGTCAGAAAAATGGTATCAAGTAAGGGAAGGTGGGCTAAGATGGGGACTTTAAAGAATTTCATAAATAAAACCCTCCATTTTAATTGCACATTGTAGAAACTTTTATTAAGAAAATTGCCGTCTTTCTTCTTTTAAGTACCTATAATCAGTCAAAACAAACAAATTATAATTCTTCTCATAGATATATCAACTTTAAAAATATAACGAATTCTCCCCATCTTACCCCACTTATGGGGCAAGACGGGGTAGGTACTACCCTCTTGGGTAAGATGGCATACCTAAGGAAACCTAACTAAAACTTTGGCCGTACGTATTTTCTTATTGATTAAACTCTTGAATACCTGTATGTGTACACGTTGACCCATAGCAATATTTCCTCTATTTTGCATGTTATACCTATTTCAGATATCTATTATCTCCATGTTTGGGGGTAATGCTTTGAGCTTCTTTAGTCCCAGACACAGTTCACAGGCAGCTACAACATTCATTATTCTTAAAGGTATGACATTCGCACATTATGTATTTTACGGTTTCATCCTTTTTATTACATACACGTAACCGTTGGTAGATATGTAGCATTCAATAGTTCGGAACTAAAAGTAATGACGTAATAAGGTCAAAATCGGCCTAATTTTATATATTTTTAACGGCCTTGTCGGTAGTGACCCGGCTGCCGGAAAAGACGTTTATTTTATTTGTGCGACGAGGACTGAATATTTATCGGTTCTTAGGTTTAAGTTGTTTTTCGTTTTAAGTACCTATCTATCTATACGTAACAATACGTGTTGATCGACGTTTAGACCCACCAAAATTGACCTAAAATTAATCGGATTGTTTCTTCCGATTACATAAAATATGTAATTGCACGACATAATCAGATTATTTTTTACCTAACTTTACCCAATACACAACTATAACACTAATAACTTACGTCTTCTATTTCATTAACAATACACACGTCTTGAAATTATATTTTTTCGCCACATTTTTACAACATGAGTAATATTTAGTAACATTTAATCATTTATCAAAATAGTTATTTATGACACAAGTCTGGAAAGCCTACATTTCAACATGTGTATCGTACAACATTTTACTATGCATTATGCAAGGACAACCAGACTATCTTGGCAGTACCAACCAGCCGTGCAGAAAACTACTATGAAAATTAATTCATACACGCGTCCGGAAAAGTATTACTTGCTGTGCATAAGCTTACCCATTAAAAGAGCACTTCCTGAACATAAGCATTATACTTAAATATTTACTTCCGGTTTTATGCACTAAATTGGCCTATTCAAAAAAAAATGTTTGTGAACTCGAGCGCTTGAAAGTTCATCATATTATATTTGGGCCGCAGGGTAGCTTGTGGCGAGCTGTTGGGGAGTAACGACCCCACGGGCCTGAGTGCTCCCGAGAGTCGGTCAGGGTCCCTGCTTCCGACGTGTCTTCGTCGATCGGAGTGGAACCCCAAGGGGACCCGTAGAACTCTCAGCTATGGCTTGCTTTAATTGGACGTCCAGAGAGGAGTCGTCAGAGCTATATGCTCCAGGGGTGGAAGTGTACATTTGCGTAAGTCGCGAGTTGGTGCAGCGGCTGTCAAGCCACTGCGCAGAAAGCGGTGTATATTTACTATTATATTATATTATTATTAATAATGTGTATATTTTCAAACAACAATTATTTAACTGTAAGAAGATTTTATGAGCAGTATGAGATTTGAAAAAGTTTTACCTCGTGATTTTCTGTATATTTTTTACCAAAATGGACTAAAATAGTACATTACTACAGAGCCCGGACCAAAGAGGTAATCCCATTTCCCGCCGAGGTACATACATATAGTAATTTTATCAAATATGCAATGAAATAAAATAGCCAAAAAATTGTAACAAAACTTTAACACAACTCAACAACGTCGATGAAAAATTCATTCAAAAACTATTTACGTAGCTCCGCGGAAAATCGAGTGAAATAAAAGTATATTTTTGTTTACTTTTCGTAAGGCTTCGGGAGTGAAACAGTTTGTGCGCAATGTATAACGTTGAATTTTGAGCGAACGTGTATCATTTCATTTACTCAAAGCAATCATCTTTACACAGCTGACATTAATAAAGCATGAAACCCTTAGGGTAAGTATAGCGGATTTATACAAAAAACCTTAAAGTGATAAATAAACAATATCAAATTTACATTAAATTAGTGAAATAGTACAATGTCTGGTAACATATTCATATTCGTATATGAACAACAATAAAACAATAAGGTTATCTAAAATACCTCAGCAATAGTAATACTTAAATAAAAAAATTGATCACATCAAAGCAGAAAGAAAATAAACATAGATTTATTCTGAATTAAAATGAAAACTAATCCTAAATATTAAAATTGTAGTTACTAGGCTGTAAAACCCTCGTTTATTAATTGACATGTTGGCGATAAACATTTTTAGGCGGATATTGGTATTTTTTCATAAGAATGGCTTATTTTTAATGTAAACACCTTGTTTTGGCTTTTTTTAATATAAGTGTCTCAACACCTCATTTCTATGCTAATACCCATAAAAAATACTCCATTAGAGTCCACTTTCCACACTGTAAATCGCCTGAAAAAGTGCTTGTAAGTAAACCTTCACTATAGGTAGGTACGTGGTGCGACAGGAAATTGGCTGATTTAGGTATCAGACCAAATTATACCTACGTAATTACTGCAACAAATGAATCATTCACTTATCTATGATATTCAAATTTGCTTGTCAAGGTCATTTCACCAAGTGAGTTTAACTTCGGTTATTAACCGGTTTTAACTAAGCTCTAAAACCTTCGATTAACAAGTTTTTCGGTCACCCGGTTAACCGAGTTGCAAACTCTAGTAGGTACCATGAATTTAAGTAATCATAAAAAATTACTTTATTGTGAGTTCGTCTCTACTCATATTGACCATTACTCGGAATGATCGTATCAAATTTAAATTATTCATGCGTAAATCAACCAATACGTACATCTTGTAACCATTACGTATTGGTCTATAACCGAAATGACAATATTTTGAATATTATGTAAGATGCAGAATGACCAAAGCACGTTTAGAACAAATGTATATAGGTACTTTGCATTTCCAGTCCGTGTAATACGTCCAATGCCTTGGACATAATGAGTCTCGAATTGTCTCTGCACAAGTACGTTGGACAATCAACTTTTAGATCATTAAATTATTATTTAAAAAAAAAGATCTACACTATTTTGTCCCGTAATGTAGGTGACAATTTAATTGAGTTTGCTAGAAAAAATGCTTATAAATTTTAAAGCGTTAGGTCTCACACAATACATTTCCAACGATTTTTCATTGTATGTAAATTTGATCAACATTTGTAAGTTTATGAAAAGTAGCGCAGGAGACAGAAAATATGTCGATGTAAAAGTTGATTGTCCCACGTATACAGGATGCTCGCGAGTATTCCAAAAGATTTTAAATATGCATTCTAGACATCAAAATAAACAAAAAATATTATGAGACCTAATGTCAAAACTCACCGCCAAAAAAAAAAATCTTTTTTTTAATACTTTTTAACATTTCCAGTACTTTTTATCAAAACAACAATTTGTTAGAATTATTTTTTTAGGGGCAGGTTATTTCGTTAAGTCTATTCTTATTTTTTGATTGCCAGACAAAAGGTGTGGTAATATTAAAACGCATTGTGGTAGCATTGTAATCAAAAAGAAGTTTATGACGAGTTACGTAGAAAAACTTATTTCGAAAAAAAGTTGATAGGTATATCTGAAACCAATCCGAATCCAGAAAATTTTATATATCATTTGAAAATCTAAATATGGTCAGGAATTTAGCTTTAAAATATTTTGGAATGCTCGCGAGCACCCTGCATAATATTTGGTAAACATGTCTATTAGATATTCTGTCTCAATACGTATACATACGATTTGACCAATACATAATATTATTTCAAAATGTTGATTACTTTCCCGCCTCAAGTTCGAAACGATGCAACGAAGGATTCGTTCGTTTTTTTACTATTTCGAGTAGGACTCGAAATAGTAAAAAAAGATTGAAAGTATAGGTTATTTTATCTCATTTTCTTAAATGATCCTGATTCTGATGCTAAAATGTCTTTTTAAAAGAAGTTATATTACTTTTCCAATGACTTGCTATTACCGCCAGATATAGATTGCCAATGAGTTTCTCATTTTCTTCGCTCAGTGCCCTTGCCACAGATTACATAAGACTAAACCAATATTTTTGCTTGTGCAAAATCACAATATACAGTGTGTTAACATGATGCAGGCTTTTATTTGAACCGAGGATTGAGATGCAGATTCTTAGCCAAACCATGTGCATTATTTGTTTAAAAATCCTAATTTTAAAAGTAATTATCTTTCTAAGAAAAGTTAATTGAGAAGCAATGTACTTCAAAATAAATCGTTAATTGGCACTTGACAATGACAGATCGCAGCCACTCGCAACGTTTGACAACTAAGCAGTACACGCGTTACATTGATCGTTCGAACGAAATAAAAATAATTGTTCAGTTAATTTAAATATTTGTCAACTCTTAATACTTGAAAACGATTGCCAGTAATGCGTATTATTACCCATTTTCGTAAAAACCTGGGTCATGGTAACACACTGTACAGTAATAATGGACAATGTTACTTGGTTAGCTGGAAACTGCCATGTTTAATTGTTTAAATGATTCACTATTTATAACCAATGCATAATACCTGAGGTTAAAGTATGAATAATGTTTCTAGGTATACCATTCGCAAGTAGAAAACAAAAAATGCAAATAAACCTAAAAATTTGCATTTTTAAATAATCACCCAGTTTTAGAACACAATCTTGGTTTTATCACCAACTTGACCTTTAAACCTTGAGTTCACATACAATTGATTATATTTATTATTATTAACGTAATAAAATTTGTTTATATTTATTATTATTAACGTAAAACTGTATCTGGGAACGTGTTTTGCGATATGTGTCAAATACGTCAAATGCTATTGAAAGTCAGCCATATTTGTTTATGTTTTTTTTTGTTTTCTACTGGAAAACGGTGTAGTTTCTATGTACAACATTGTTAATAAAAAAGTTTTTAAATGAATGAATAGATCGTACTACACCTGCTAATGTATCGGTAGATGATCGTCTTTATTTATACAGGGTGTAAATTTTATAACTGACAATATTTAAGGAGATGATTATATAGCCGATACTGAATCCAAATTAATAAAAATAAGTGTACCTTAATTTCACTCAATATTTTCCTTAACTTTCATGAATCATGGACACCGAGCAACAAGGAACAAAAAGCGCGCAAATTCGCCCAACGCGTCACGTCACCGCTAAGCAGCGGCGAAATGCCCACTCGTTAAAGATCTTTTGAGACTGAATAAAAGCCGTAAAAGTGTAGGTAAATTAAACTAAATATTAAGTTTGATACAACTTTTTTATCCAGCCCATCATATCCTTAACATGTTGCCAGTTATAAAATTTACACCCACTATTTGTGTGGCGTATCAAATGTGCATTCTAGTGAGTATCGCGAGATTCTCATTGCTTTGGTTTAATGCACCTCCGACCCCTTTCGCGTTGCCACATGAGTGCACTGAATGGACTTGAATTATCCGAATGCTAGCTAGGTATACAGGATCTCCATGTTTGTTCATGTTGTTTTGCTCTTTTGTACTATTTATTAAATACAAAAACCTATCTTGTATCAATCCATTTTAGTACATAATTAAATTAATTAACTATGATTAGCAGGACCCGTAATTTTCCTACTACACTACATTGGTGATCACAAAGTACCTAGGTACCGAATACCCAAGTTTTACTTGTACGCCTTTATTATAGATAGATAGATAAATCTTTATTCGTTCCCACAACATACATGGCTTAGATAAAAACAAACAAAATCAATTCCAACAATAGGCAAAAAGTAACATTCATGCAACTTAAAACTAACATGAGAACAGTATGCTTAGCACATGATTGGCGCGACAGTATCTCGCCGCGAGATAGTCTATCCGTCCCTCTTTTGTTAATATAGCCAGTGAAGGACGGGAGATCTATCTCGCGGCGACATACTGTCGCACCAATCATGTTGAACTTAAACTACAAGCAATGAAGCCATGTGTCGTGGCATAGAAAAGGCGCTGGCTCAGCATAATGATGCGGCAAGCCGCATCGCTGGTATTCTGCCAGTACCTTATGTGATTTATATTCTTCAAAAGAGTTTGGTAGGTATCATTTTGATTTGTTCGGATTGATTTTAATAATTGTTGAGCGCTGTTTCACCAACCTGTTATATAAATATATCTTGAAATATTTTTTTACGAAATCAACAAACGTTTATACATCCATAACTCAACCAGTAAATAAACTCTGCTGGCGTTTTAAAATTGTACGGAACCCTAAAAACACTCCATTTATAGGGTTCCATAGTAAACTAGAAACCCTTTTAGTTTCGCCATGTCTGTCTGTCGATCTTATCTATCTGTCTGCCTGCTATTTTGTAGTACTAATGGTGTAGCATAGTTCTTTGGCCATTAGTACTAGAAAATTACAATTTGGTACAAGTATGCATACGTATATGTAGTCACGCGCCGGCAAAGTGGTACCTAGTGGTAGAAATATTGTTGCCAAAGTAAGTTTCTAGTAACTCGGGAATTGTTTTTTCATGAATGGTGAATAATATTAATGTCCTAACGAAATAGGTACCAAAATATCTTCTGTACCTATACTAATAATACTGATTAGGTAGGTACCTGAGCTATTTGGAGAGTCTGACCCGATAGCCCTGAGTGCTCCCGAGAGTCGGGTCAGTCTCTGTCTCCGACGTGTCTTCGTCGAGTGGAAATCCAAAGGGAACTCGTATTACCCTCACCTCTGATTAACCTCCATTTGGCGTCCACATATAATACACATCAAAATTTTAATTTTGAAAGGTATTTTCGTTTGCAATGCTTCTAAAACTGAAAATAAATTTCTATTAAAATTCTAGTTATTCATGGTATTAGTATCTCGTATATGTAACAAACTTTTAATAAATAAATGTTTGTCCAGTAAAAAAGATTTATTCGCTCGAATAGGAATTCAATAAGAAAACCAATTGATACATGGATGAGGAAAATACAAGAATAGCAAAGGCACGATTTATCGGAAATTGCTGCCTGTAAGGTAACGACACCTATTAGGCACCGTAGTAATAATGGATTTTTTCTACTGAATGAGCAGTATAAAGGGTCCTTAGTTGCCAAATTAATTTTATTAGTTTTAAATGGGGTTAAACTAAGCCGTCAGTCGTGGAGACAGCAGTAAGAATACTTTTATGATCACTTCAAATCTTCTCGTGGGTGTCGTAATGCCGCGGCCACGACATTGGTCTAAGGCGACCGGCTTAGCGGAAAACCGTGCGAGAGGGAGTACCCATATCGGCATCCCGCTCCAACTAATGGATTCGCTCGCCGCTGGTCGCCTTAGACCAATGTCGTAGCCAGGCCATAAGAGAAGTGTAGATACACTATTGCGATTGTCAACCCGTTTACGTTCGTACGTTTTTTTTTGCAGGATAGGCTATTGAACAAACTTTTATTCAAATAACATACAATAATTTAAAATATAATAAGTAATTAGTGAATATAAAATGTCAAATTAAAAAGCGTTAATGGATGTGGGGAAGGGCGGCACCATCGTCGAAGCCGAGCCATCTGGCAGCGAGCTTGAAGCGGTGGCGAGTGCCTCGAATGCACATGCTTGTAGCGCGTATTACTGCGACATTAATTCTCGCTCGAAGCCAGCCTACGTATACTCGTAGTTGATTGGAGATGCAGCATCGGTCGCCGTTGCTTAAAATTTATTGTGTGAAACTTAGTTTCATAGTAATCTGAAAGAAAGAAAAAGTAAAGTATATTTATTTAACGCCACTAATACAGTAAATAACACACACAACAAATAAAGTCTAGACCTTAAAAAGGATCGCCACTCAGCATGTTGCCACAGTAAACCATGGCGCTGGTTTTCAGTGGGTAGGTACCTAATTTAAACTAAAGCTAACACTAAGATAATACAAACTGAATCTTAGAACTAAAAAGAGTGCCGACACACACGCCAGCGAGTGTTTAGCAAAAAATCGAAGAAACCGAAGAAAAAAAAAAAGTGAAAAAAATGAATATGATCTGGCTCTTAAATTTGTAATCAGCTGAGTAATGTTGCAGTAATATTAAATTTCCGCTTGGCCTCGTAAGGCCAAGCGGTAAGTGCTTTCGTTTCCGTCAGACCGGTCTTACGCCGCGGCCTCGACATCGGTCTAAGGCGACCGGCTTAGCGGAAAACGTATGGTGCTCCCTCTCGTACCCATATCGGCATCCCGCTCCAACTCATGGATTCGCTCGCCGCTGGTCGCCTTAGACCAATGTCGTGGCCGGGGCATTACACACCTGTGCCCTATACCACAAAACTTTACAAGTGTACAATTCTACAAAATTGTTAAATTGTATACAAAAAAATGTACCACAATCATTACAAATATGTTACGGTTACAATTTGCGGTAAACAAATATGTCACTTTTTTTAAAGCGTACCACAAAGAATAAAGGTATGTCACGACAACTACATATTTGTAGGATTTTTAACTTGTACCTAATGTTACAACTACAATTATGTCATAACTTATTTCGCCTCTTTAAGTTTGAAGGTAGTTAGAATTGTAGAATTGCGTTTTTATTTGTAGGTATTGCGCGAATATTTGTAGGTATATATGTATAGTGGAATAGATATCGATATACCGTCAACTGCTACAACTTTGCACGGAAATTCATGTTTTTTTCAAGTAACTCTTAAAGTATGTGTTATCTGTACTCTTTCTTACATTGCTAAGCTAATCTAGTTCAAAATAAATTAGTATCAAGGTTCAAAGTATGCCAAATACTAATAGTTTAGCTTTTGAAACATTTAAAGTTACAGTCAAAGTTGTAGCCAAAAGCTGCAACTTTGCCTAGTGGATTGTCTGTGGTAATATATGGAGAATTTAAAAATGGAAACCCTTTTTAATTTTATAGCAGTCATATCTAAGCCAAGGTGCCAGTAGAATACACTAAATACTACGCAAGTATTTTTTTTACGACATAGGCATAGTTGTGACGTGCTCTACCAGCATTTCCATACATTGTCCCAAGCGTAGCTAGGGTTGTGCCAAACAAAATAGACACCAATAATTTTACTACTTAAAAAAATTGCATTTCTTTTATTAATTTGCTAAATTTCAGTATTGTAAGGGTTGAAATAACAAATAGTTAATAGTAGCTAAAGACTTAATTAATAAAACTATTTTTTTTTTCATTTTTTTTTTATAAAATAAATATAGTGTCAACCCTAGACCAGGCAATTTTGGGACATGTACATTCTAAGAAACCTTTCCCAACATTGCCCGTCGTCATTCTGGCCTTAAAAGAGTTTATTTACATGAAAAACTTCATAAAACATCGCAAAGAGCATATTTACTTACCATATGAGTACTCCACAAGTGGCTATAATAGATATTTTCGCACTTATAATAAAAGTTTTGAACACATCGAAAAAACACTTGGTTGCTTTCTAAGCGTTAACACCGACTGAGTTTAAAAGTAGGTGTGCTGCCAGGAAAAAATATGTTGAAATGGGTTGCCAGATAAATTCTACAAATTTTACTATTTATAGAAGAAAAGAATATGTAATAGTTTGGTAGAAAAGTGGGTTTTTGTAAAA
The DNA here is from genome assembly GCA_025490895.1 of Thaumatotibia leucotreta. Lineage (NCBI taxonomy): Eukaryota > Metazoa > Arthropoda > Insecta > Lepidoptera > Tortricidae > Thaumatotibia > Thaumatotibia leucotreta. The sequence goes on along the minus strand of JALPQI010003612.1, from coordinate 59,231 downwards.
TGGGCAAAATTGTAGCAGGTTGGCAAAGTTGCAGCATTCGACACGAGTATCCACGGACATAACCTATTACGTACTTACGTCTGAGATTACAATGAACTTACAAGACAAACTAACTGTTTTAGGCCTCATAAATGAAAATAAAGAAATTGAAGTCTTAACTTTTCTTAAAGTATCCCCAGTGCGTTTTCAACCATTCGTCTCATCGACCTGAAAGCTCTTAAAAATCGTTCTAATGCAGCGTTCCTTGGTATGCGGGTTGGAATATGTGGGGTTATTAACCAGTTTTTCAAACTATATCCACTGTCTCCCAATAGAACAGCATTGGGGAAAGGTCTCCATCCATCTTCTCATTGCTGACATAACGATGAGCACCTTAAAACCCGCGAATCATGAACGGAGCCAGGCCATCGTGCATTCACGTAAAAAAATTCTAAATCGGTCCACAGACAACCATTACATTTATAGAATGATCTCTTATCTTATCTTACTTCGCTTCCTAGTAATTTGTCCACTATTTGTGTACATACGGCGTGAATAGAACGAGACATAGTCATTTTTGAAACACCATGAGCATCACGAGTGACGTGATATTGGGAATCTGAGCCTAACCATCTTAAAACAGTCAATAACTGTTGTTTTGGATCAAGAGCGTGACTTCTTCGCGTGAGATGTTTAAGATTTCCACAAATAGTCTGTAGGAGATATTTGACAGTAGATTTACTCACTCTGAATCGCTCATTAAATGTAAAATCCGTTATGGTCAAAGTTAAATTTATGCGTTCTCGATATATTCGAGGACGTCTCACATTTATTTCTTCTTCACTATCACTGCTACTTGAACGAAACATTTCTTAGCACACAGAGTAGGTCGCTAAATAATTAACAAATTATTATAATTTAATTATATTGCAATTAATGATAATGTAATGACTCGTATAATATAAAATTGTAAGAGGATGTGACACGCATTGAGAGAATTGTTAATTTGTAGTTACAATTCTACATATATGTATAATTGTTACTACAATTTAATATAGCACAAAACAATTGTCAACTACAAATTTGTACATTTTCCGGAAAACATATGTAACGCATGTAAAGTTTTGTGGTACAATAAATTGTAGATTATTGCTACAATTTACATATTTGTAGGGCTTTTCCAGTACAAATATGTAACTTGTAAATTTTGTGGTACACACGCTTGTATTATGACAAATTTGTAACTTGACACTTGTCAAATTGTAATTGTAAGTTTTGTGGTATAGGGCACTGTAGGTTCTTACCTAAGTTGTAGGGACGGAGCTATTAGCTAGAATGAGATAGTGATAATTCACCTCCCTTTTGTTAGTTTTGCTCGATCTCTACTACTCATTTAAAAATATAAAGGTGTTATTCCGGCCTCATACTCATCCTAATATAAAAGTATACCTATTTACTTTTTGATAAAATAATGACTAAAATAAAATTTTGCAGGAGCAAATATTATATTACCGTGGTAATGCAAATATTTGATTCTATTATTGGGAATTTACAAGCTTTTGCTACCTACTGACCGAAAAATCTCGACCCGACTTTGAGCAATATGGCTCCATATTGCTCAAAGTTGGGTCGAGTCGAATACTTACCTTGGGTTAGTAATGTAAGTATGGGTCATTGATGTAATAAAACTCAGAAAATATTAACAGTAAAATCAAAAATCTGTAAGTTTCCGCATGTTGTAATGGTATTCTTAATTGTCTTTTGCATTTCCGCTTTAAATGCTTTCAGAGGATATTCTATTATCCTGTATCTGTCATTAAAATATAACTGATAGCATAAAGTATTATAATACACTAAGCAAACAATACCTACGTTTCGTTTTATTTATACGCCTGCAAATTTCTACAAATGTTTATCCGTACCGCCCATTAATATTTTGAGGAAATCAAATAATTCAGTTTATAATAGGTACTAATATTTCTGTTATTCAGCTAAGCAGCTTTCAGTCGTATACAATATTCTAAATTTGATCAAAATGAAGGGAGCCGAATTGAATAGGTATCACAGCAATGGGTGCCGCTGCTTTATTTTATTTTAATACACCCTAGGTCCGGTATTATCATCTCCTAATAAAATCGCTTCTTATTTGTCGTCAAAAGGCCAAGGTTCGAATGTATTAGCAGACGTCGACAGCAAAGCCGACGAAGGGTGCTGCCCGGAATATAAATTGTGATTCCCGCAAGGCATCACCCGAAGAAATCCCTCAGACACGCAACATGGGTCATTCTCCTTTGAAGTGGCTTTGAAGTGGTTGAATATTTCCTAAATAAATATGGGTTTCACTTTACACTTCAGTACTTAAACATTTTAGTCTTAAGAAAGGACATTAGATATCGTAAAACCACGCAACTATAGTCCAAACCAAGGCTCGGAACCGGTTTAAAAAATACCGGTAAATAGCGGTTTATTTGGGTTTTACTCCGAGCTATAAGGAGAACGCGAACGTTTTAAGAACGTAACTATAAACCTCAATAAACCGGTTTAATCCACGATGGCTGGCGGGCAGCGGTAGGTACCTACGCCGCGCCGCTGCGCCGCGTAAACGAAGACGTGCAGAGACTTGTTTTCTTAGTAGAGAAAGCGCCCGTGCATTTGTGCGGTCGATATTTTGATCTGCGTGCTGAATTTTAATCGCGTTATTCCTTAATAACTAGTGTCCGACCGAAACATGTTTTTTTGCGCGAAACAGAAATCGAAACCGAAGGTTCGGTTTTGATTATAGTTTCGGCCGAGAGCCGAGACCGAAACTTAACCTTTTATAAATGTGATTAAAAGGTCGAATATAATGACAATTGATATTTTTTTACATATATGAATAATTTTAGAATTATAACTAACGTGAGACTCAAACATATTAAAATATTATCGAACCGGGTTATTCACGTACTTAAGTCGATGATTGCTCGACATGTTTCGACCCATTAAGAGGGTCGTCGTCCGGAGCACCCTAGGCCAAAGCCCGACGCGTACTGCTAGAATGGGTACTGGCCGCGGGCTGTGGTGGCGGGGGTAGTGCAAGGAAAGATCTACCCTCAGTGTTACATTTGTCATAAAGGGGGTTGCACACAACATTCACTATATCACTTGCTAATAACGGGGCGTCTACACTGTCCCTTGACGTAATACCCAAAACCATTTTCCAACCAGGTGGCACTGACCAACCACCACCACGATTAAAATTGGGATGGCGACATATTTCGGTAGCTTCCCGTATTTTACGCGATACTATAAACTTTTCTCTCGCAAGTACGGTTACCTTATCGACGTATTGGATTCAGATTCGACGCACTACATCAGATTCGATAGCAGTACGCGTCGGGTTTTGGCCGAGTGTGCTCCGGACGAGGACCCTCTTAATGGGTCGAAACATGTCGAGCAATCATCGACTTAAATACGTGAGTAACCCAGTTAGATAATATTTTAATATATATGAATAATGGAACATATCGCTGGTCCAATATTACATGGTTCTACGTCTTGAGTCTTGACTAACGTAACGCGGAATGAAATCTTGACCAAGTTAAATGTAATATCTAATTAAAGTTACCTATAATTCGTTCAATGTGATATCCGCTACAACTGTAAAAGTAGTATTTTTTACACTTTTTGACCAAATGACGAAGTCACATTTTCATAATTGTTTATATTAATTTTCGGTGTTGAGAATGTTACGTTCGTGGGGTGGGTTTTTCTATAGAAAATGTATAAATAAGCCACTAATAAAAACTGATACTTTAATTACTAATTAAAAGAACAAACACTAAACTAAAACACTAATCACACTCTTAACACTTCACACTGGTCGTTAGATTCGCAGTCTTCGCTCTTGATGTTAGCTCTCGCTGTCTCAATTGAAAAACCATGAGATGCCATGCTTTAAGGATCTTTTTAACGACGATGGAAGTGTTCGATTCTGTGATTCAGTGTAAAGGTGCATTCAAACTAAAAGAGCATTCGCTGTTCTAACCTCCCGCTCTACGAAATTCGATCGGTACACAAAACGTGATTGGTTGATTTCGTAGAACGGGCGCTAGAACAGCGAATGCTCTTTTGGTTTAAACGCACCATAACGTAATTTCTTTTTCTCAAACTTGCTACGGAATGTTGATGTTACTTACTTTAAATTAAACCAGGAAATACTATGTATCCGGTGTCATATGCTAAGATGATATGTAAAGAGATTTCATGGATTTATTTCACACCTAGGACTGCAAACAAACTGTCTTTTGTTTTGAAACGTCAAATTGTGACACTATGTCTTGACATTGAGCCACAGAAAAAAAAATAACCTAAGAACTAATGTCTATATCACCAGGTAAAAGGATACCTCAAACAGATTAAAAAAAAAGTTAGGCGCGAATGTTTTTTTTTAATTTTGTACGATACTGTACTATTGGTTTATTTACAAATCAAATAGTATGGTTCGGCGAAATCAGTTCGTTTTATTTCATGGCAAGTTTGAGAAAAGCACTATACAAATCTCGGCGAGAAACAGGGTTACAGGCCGCGTATTCCTATCTGGCCTCAGTTCCTTCGGCCAGATATATCTACTTGGCCTGTAACCCTTCGTTTCCCGTCCTCTATAGTAATGTACTATTATTCGAGCTCTCTCAGAAAAGTGGCATTAGCCAAAATGCTACATTACACTAGGGCATTTAATAATGAGATGCCATGCTTTAAGGATCTTTTTAACGACGACGGAAGTGTTCGATTCTGTGATTCACTGTAAAGGTGCGTTCCAACTAAAAGAGCATTCGCTGTTCTAGCCCCCCGCTCTACGAAATTCGATCGGTACACAAAACGTGATTGGTTGATTTCGTATTTCGGTATTATTTATTGAAAAGAAAACAAATTATTATAAAACAGTGTTTCAAATCTTGCCTACTTCTGGAAATTCTGAATTATTGTCGATTTAGGCCATAATATCAAATGTGTCCTATGGAAAATACATGCAGTTTTGCGACATTGCTCGACTTGATTGGCCATAATTTCTAAAGAAAGATGCGAAAATCCCCAAAACTTCCCAAATTAATTATCAAATGTATACGTTCTAATTTAGGATTGAGATACAATTTCAATTCAATTTTGTTGTTTTTTTTTTACTTGTTAAAAGTCTAACCCAATTTCATTCTGCATGCGTTATATCTTGTGGAAAATGTGCTTATTGTTGTCTACGCTGGATGCAGGTCGAATCTAACCGGTACATGTGGAGGTCCAGAGGGGAGGCCTATGTTCAGCAGTGGACGTCTTATGGCTGAGATGATGATGTTGTCTTCTACAATTATTTTACAATTCTACAATTAGTAGTTTCATCAACTAATAATTGTAGAACTTTTATCGAAAAAATTAAATGAATAATGAAGTATACGTTCGTATTCATAATGAAACCAGCTTGATCGAAATAATGTATGTAAAAATCCCTATTCTAATTGACAGACTACAAAATTTTATCAAAACAACAAGTAAAACAAAATTACGTTATACGTCAATACTGAAAAAACGCTTTACTCGTACTCGTAAATTATTCATTCACCCATCATTTTATTATATTACTAGAAATACCTGTTGTCAATCATCGCTAACAGAAGAGGGAAGATGTTGGGACACCTTAAATATACGACACGGCGAATTAATTAAGACCATAATAGAAGGATAGGCCTCCCCTCTGGACCTCCACATGTACCGGTTAGATTCGACCTGCATCCAGCGTAGACAACAATAAGCACATTTTCCACAAGATATAACGCATGCAGAATGAAATTGGGTTAGACTTTTAACAAGTAAAAAAAAAACAACAAAATTGAATTGAAATTGTATCTCAATCCTAAATTAGAACGTATACATTTGATAATTAATTTGGGAAGTTTTGGGGATTTTCGCATCTTTCTTTAGAAATTATGGCCAATCAAACTAAACTGCGATCGCCAACCCGCCTGCCAAGCGTGGCGATTATGGCATTTACCCCCTATGATAAGTACAAACAAAAAATGGCCCCGAGGTTCCGGCGACTCCCGGTGCTCTGGCTTTGGTAGCGGTCAGGGCACTAGCGGAGTCAGGGGTGCGAAGAATCTCCGGCGAAGATCCGGCTACCACCACCGACAACCTTTGGCCCTGGCAACACTTAACACGCGCACACTGCGGACAGACGAGAGATTGGCTGAGCTCGAGGAAGACCTGAGCGGGTTACGATGGGACGTTATTGGGCTATCGGAAGTCCGAAGAGAGGGTGAGGACACGATAACCCTCAAGTCCGGTAACCTGCTCTATTTCCGGGAGGGCGACCAACAGTCCCAGGGAGGTGTCGGGTTCCTCGTCCACAAGTCCCTCGTGAGCAACGTGGTGAAGATCGAGAGTGTGTCGACTAGGGTGGCGTACCTTATACTCAGAGTATCCAAGCGGTACTCGTTGAAGGTCATACAGGTCTACGCTCCGACTTCTTCACACTCCGATGAAGAGGTAGAAGCTGTGTATGAGGACATATCAAAAGCCATGCACAGTCCTGAAACCTACTTCACCATCGTTATGGGGGACCTTAACGCGAAATTGGGCAAGCGAAACGATGATGAGCTGAGAGTGGGGCAATTTGGGGTTGGGTCTCGTAATCACCGGGGTCACTTACTGGCCAGTTTTATGGAGAAGGAGGGACTCTACATGATGAACTCCTTCTTCAAGAAGCGAGAACACAGGAAGTGGACCTGGATGAGCCCAGATGGTGCAACCAAAAACGAGATTGACTTTATCATGTCGACTAAGAAGCATATATTTAATGATGTCTCTGTGATCAACGCGGTTAAAACCGGAAGCGATCACCGCCTTGTAAGGGGCATATTAAATATAAGCGTCAAGCTAGAGCGATCTCGATTGATAAAGTCTACGCTCCGACCAGCACCGATCCAACTCCAAAACCCCGAGAGCTTCCAGCTCGAACTGCAAAATCGTTTCGATTGCCTACCCAGCGACGTGGATGTGGATGAGTATAACGACGGGTTTGTGGCAGCTGTCTATTCCACTGGGTCAAAGTTCTTTAAGACCCAGCGGAAGAAAGGCAATAAGAGGCTCTCTGATCCAACTCTAAAGCTCATGAAGGAAAGGAGTGAAATGGTTCTACAATCCCCAGAAGATGCCGCATCATATCGCCGGCTCAATAGACAAATCTCCAAGTCGATCACCCGCGACATACGCCAATTTAATACCAACCGTATTAAAGAGGCTATTGACCGGAACAAAGGCTCTAAAGTTTTTGCGAGAGATTTGTCTATTGGTCAGAGCTGGCTTGCGAAGCTGAAGACTGGGGACGGTAGGATCGTTTCATCCAAACCTGAGCTTTTGAGTGAGATAGAGAGCTTTTACGGACAGCTGTACACATCAACACGAAGACCCATCTCCAATTTAGCTAACGACCCACGAGCTAAATTGACTCGACACCATACCGAAGATATACCGGACGTCAGCCTGTACGAGATTAGGATGGCTCTCAAACAACTCAAAAACAATAAGGCACCAGGCGATGACGGAATAACAGCCGAACTCCTGAAGGCGGGTGGGAAACCAGTCCTTAGGGCCCTTCAAAAGCTGTTTAATTCCGCCATCTTTAGAGGCAAAACGCCAAAGGCATGGAACAGAGGTGTGGTGGTGTTGTTCTTCAAAAAGGGTGACAACACCCTGTTAAAGAATTACAGACCCATCGCGCTTCTGAGCCATGTCTATAAGTTGTTTTCGAGAGTCATCACAAACCGTCTCACACGCAGGCTCGACGACTTCCAGCCTCCTGAACAAGCCGGATTCAGAAAAGGCTTCAGCACCGTAGACCACATACACACGCTCCGTCAAGTTATACAGAAGACCGAAGAGTATAACTTGCCCCTCTGCTTAGCGTTTGTGGACTACGAAAAGGCCTTTGATTCGATCGAGACGTGGGCTGTACTACAGTCTCTCCAGCGGTGCCAAGTAGACTACCGGTACATCGAAGTGTTGAAGTGCCTGTACGAAAACGCCAATATGTCAGTTCGCCTCCAGGACCGGAGCTCGAAACCGATTCCATTGCAGCGAGGAGTAAGACAAGGAGATGTTATCTCTCCTAAATTGTTCACCGCTGCACTGGAAGATGTTTTCAAGGTTCTGGACTGGAGGGGATTTGGCATTAACATCAATGGCGAGTACATCACTCACCTTCGGTTTGCCGACGATATAGTGGTCATGGCTGAGACCATGGAGGACTTAAGTACTATGCTCGATGATCTCAGTAGAGTCTCTGAAGATGTTGGTCTTAAGATGAACATGGACAAAACGAAGATCATGTCGAACGTCCATGTGATACCAACTCCAGTGAAAGTTAGAAACTCTACACTCGAAGTTGTTGACGAATATGTATACCTGGGACAAACAGTCCAGCTGGGTAAGTCCAACTTCGAGAGGGAGATCAATCGTCGAATCAGACTGGGTTGGGCGGCGTTCGGGAGACTACGCAATATCTTCTCGTCCAATATACCGCAGTGTCTCAAGTCGAAAGTCTTCGACCAGTGTGTGTTGCCAGTGATTACTTACGGATCTGAAACGTGGTCGTTCACTATGGGACTCATTAGGAGGCTCAGAGTCACTCAACGAGCGATGGAGAGGGCAATGCTCGGGGTTTCTCTGCGAGATCGCATCAGGAATGACGAGATCCGCAGAAGAACGAAAGTGACTGCCGTAGCCCGAAGAATCGCCAGGTTGAAGTGGCAGTGGGCTGGCCATATTGCCCGGAGGACCGATGACCGGTGGGGTCGGCGTGTTCTCGAGTGGCGACCACGCACTGGACGGCGCAGCGTGGGAAGGCCCCCCACAAGATGGAGCGACGACCTTGTAAAGGTTGCGGGTGTCCAATGGATGCGGACAGCTCACGACCGATCTTTGTGGAACTCTCTGGGGGAGGCCTATGTCCAGCAGTGGACGTCAATTGGCTGATGATGATGATGATGATAATAGAAGGAAAAGTGGAGGGGAAGAGGAAGGCCGAGAAGGGCGTACATGGACCGAAGTGAAAGAAAAAGTAGACGTCGTGTCGTATCAGCGTCTAAAAGAAAAGGCACTGGAAGGGACTATATGGAAATTGCTTCACAGACAAGGGCCCTGCTCTTAAGTTTATGATCACAAATACCAGCTATGTGCTCGTATTAAGTTATTCCATAGTGAATTTTATTATTATGGTAATACAATTGATTCTGCCAAAGCCTAATTTGTACACTGCTGGTATTTTTTATCATAGATACCAAGGATTATTACTATTCGTTAAAAACTTGAAACATGCACCTAACTAAGACAAATTCTAAAGTCGTTAAAGTCGTTTAATGAAATAAATAAACTTCTGCAGTTACAACCTTAATATACTTAAATAAAAGAACCAATATATCTGTCCATTTATTTTTTTATTGTGAAAATACGCGTTAAGTATTACACTATTACGGACGAACCCGATGTAAACCGAACGCGACCCAAAAGTACGATGTTTATAGATTCGGTTCAGCCGAAAGGCTCGGCAGTTTTTTTGCCGAAACCGAACCTTCGGCCAAAACACGATTTTTAAGCCGAAACCGGCCGAAACCGAAACTTCTTCTTCAGTAAAAAAGGTTGACTATGTACGTCTGTAACAAGTATAATTATATGCATTGAACTGAAAGTGGTAGGTACTTATTTAATTAATCCAAAATTTAAATAATTCATTTTTTGTTAGAAATATTTGGCTAACTAGATAGTTGATAAACTACAATTGATAAATAAACAACTTAATTTTATTAAAAACATAAAAGGGTGATTGTATAATACTTTATATTGATGTATTAATATAATGTATATAACGTCACATACAATCACACTTTTATGTGTTTAATTGCAACAAAATACTTAAACGTAAGTAGATACTTAATTAGTTACCCATTATAGTCGTATATTTTTTAACGCTCCAATTTATTGTATTGTTGCACTGAACCGAATTAGGTACACGTCCTTCCCGCAGTAGATGTTTCGATACAAATCCAGAAACAAATGAATCAGCGTTTGTTTGTCCTTGAATAAACCGGTTTATAAAGTTCTGAACAGGTTAATCGAACAAGAACATTATGTAACGTTCCTCTGAAAACCGGTTAAAATAAACCGGTTTGACGAACGAAACCGAAATGAAAAGGTTTTTCGCCAAGTACATGATAACGGTTTGAAAATTTAACCGGTATCCGAGCCTTGGTCCAAACGTTCCCAACAATGATCCAAAACTTAATCAAATATCTTGCGTTAGATGTAATTGTTATATTAATCGTGCTATTCATAGGCAAAAACTTCGCATTAATAATAAAAAAAACGTAAATTTGTAGTATTTTTGGACTAAATCCAGATTTGATCAAGAATAGAATTTCTAATATTCATGCTTCTTTCAACTCAATCTCAATAGTAGATCAAAGCTACCGTCCATTATCGGGCAATCATACACAGATCAATTTAGTCCTTACTAGATATGGTAGGTTACGAATTATATAATAAATAGATACATCATTATCATGTTGAATATATTAACGATAAGTGAATGCAGCTTATAATGATAAAAGCCCAATTTAAATATACACCAGCATACAAAACGTCTCAAGCAATATCAACGTGCTTACACGTATCGAAGTGGACAAATGATAATTTAATAGTATTCGGTAATGATGGCAGAGTAAATAAGTCTAAATAGGGGCTGCCACTTTTGCCAAGTTGTGCTTGTAATTTTTAATGATTTGAACGTGAATCATGAATTTACATTTTTAGCCACAAAGAAAATGTTAAAATTTAAGTATACACGAGTTAAAACAATAGCCTCCAAATTTGTAGGCACTCTGGTACAGGTTAATCTCTCTAATCTTAGTGAAGCTAATATTTTCGAACATCCATTCGGTGATGATGATGATCCATCCGGTAGTAGCAATATCTATATAGCACAACGCAGATTACGTAAATGGTGATGTGATATTGTGATTTCCAATATCTTCTCATCTCTATATCGGTAAGTGCAAAGTCTTGCTTGAGTTTCACGGCTGAAGTTTCAGATAGGAAAACTTTAACGAACTTTTATTTATTTCTCCAAATGTGAAATTCCGAAAGAAGAAAACAATGTTTGAAAAAGACAACGCAGCATTATTCTTCAAGTCCTGATATTTTCATTTTATTTTAACAAAGACACTTGGCCAGGCATAATGTTAATTTTCTTATTAATATATGTATAATTCTACATGTAAGTATTGTTATATTAATATAAAAGATATATTTTATTTGTAGATTAAATCATACTATGGCCTATCGTTTATAGCAATTTTTATTTCCATTAAACTAATAAAGAAATCCTATTACATTTTTTTATTCAATTTCACATAAAATAGGATGTTTCTGAGCTTAGTTATGTCACGTATTTTACATTTAATGGTGCCAATATAAGTCTGACTAAAGCTCCGTTTTATTATAATTCAGAGTAGCGATGTCGAAAATTCGCTACGTAGATAAACAAGTCACCTTGCCAAACCTAATATTTACACTTATAAAAGAACAAGTTGATGCAAAATGTATTTAACCATTTACCTGGCTTCTGGTTCTTTTGAGGGGTTGTTCTTTCTAAAGAAATAAAAGTGTTAATTTTTTTATTAATTTATTTAATTATAAAGTACCTAGACAATAGTTTAAGTATGGAATGGCCAATCTTAGATATAGGCTAGGTTAAGTAGATTAGTTAGATTTAATCTATGTATAGAAGGTACAATAGATTGTTCAGCTAAAAAAAAATAACGAAAATATATTTAAAAAAAGTATGGAATACCTCGTCGGGTAAATAATAGCCTACGTTGCGTTGGTAGTATACCTACATGTACATAATTACCACACTCTTTAGTTTAAATTATCCATAAATATTGAACGATTATTCATATTAAGTTTATATATTAATAACTAAATAAAATAAGTAAAAAAAGTTTTAAGTTAAACGGTTTTTATTGCACCAAAAACTAGAAAATAACAATTTGTCATGTCATTAAGCGTTACCTAATCGGAAACTTTTACCAAACTGAAATAAAAACGTGGGGCGTACGCAATTGTGATTAAGTCACTATAGTTATTTAAGAACACACATATAAATCAAGACAGCAATAGTGTAATAAGTTTTGTTCTGGCCTTGATAAAAGCTATTTACCTTTGTGGAAGTGATGGAATAGATGGATGAATAATTGAAAAATTAAAACTACAATTACATATTTTGAACTTGTATGTTTCTTTCTTCATAATAACGCCCCACGTTTTTATTTTAGTTTAGTAAAAGTTTCCGATTAGGTAACGCTTAATCCACTGACATAGAGGCTAAACGTGGCTTTCAGCATCCGACTTGGGAAAACTACAGTGATAATAGTTTCACGTGAGTAATCTACAGAAAGTAGCATCTACGGTTAGTCATGACAAATTGTTATTTTCTAGTTTTTGGTGCAATAAAAACCGTTTAACTTAAAACTTTTTTTACTTATTTTATTATCAAGTTTTTAGTGTACAGGGTTGGGCGGATTAAGTGTCCTATTGAAAAACATTCGTTTATCTATTGAAATATAACTGCTTTTCATACCCTGTATGTCATTTTCATCAGCTTCATGGATTCCGAAACTCATTTTCATAACATTTAGTTGTATATATTTTTAAGAACAAATATAAAAAGCAGTGTTGTTGGATAATGGTGCAGCGAGCATTGAAAATCGGGCGAGATTATCAACTGACCATAAAAGTAAATATCAACGTATGTTTAAATACTGCACACCATCAATCGTTTCAAGGAGTCCTCTGCTTCCAAAATCAAGCCGAAATTGGGTAAGCTTTAAATGATTTGAGTCAGCAAAGAACTAATAAGCACACATGGGCAATTTTTACGAAACTGTCCCTCCCATTATATAATCTTCGATAAAATTATTAAATTGAAGAGGGGTTAATATTTTGCGCACTGCAAAATAATCACAAAATGTGAGGCCCGTATAAAACAGATAATTTATATATGTGCCCTCTCTCTTTAAAAAATATAAGAGTTAAATACAAAAAGTCGAATAGGCGGCACGAAGGTCATTTTTCAAAGAAAATGCATTTTCATTGCAAGAGTTTGGTAAATGCCAGATTGATTATGGGTATAGTGTTTTATTAAGAACTAGAAAGGAAGGTATTTTAGTTATAAAGTTATTCCAAAAAGTTAATTAATCAGGGTACAATATGATAAGAAGAAATACCAAGTTACAGCCAAAATTATGAGGCTGATATTTACCTAGCAAAGGACGTTAAATCTTCAGATAACTGAAATGCTATAAACATTACCATATACAAATCAATGCAGAGTTTTATTGAGACGGGTTAAGGCTAAGATTCAAGTTTATACTAGGGTTAGATAACCTAATATGACATCACATGGCAGATAAGGTAGTGCGTGCCGGATGAAATTCCTTGTATGACATAATGCTTAAAATAATACATGTTAAAGGGGAGTTTATCAAATTTATCAATTGCTGCGGTAAAATATAGAATGTTTCTGATATAAATAACACCAAGATTTGTAACATTGTTTTGTTTTTAAACTTTTATACCACTTTTTAACTAGGACACTTAATCCGCCCAACCCTGTAATTGTTAAGTTAATTTCCGATACTATACCGATGTTGTTTGTAATATGTAATACAATTATGCATGCTAATTAGCGTTTATACTCTCGCGCTTTCATCACGAATCACGACACATATATTATGTAAACGTAATGGACATTATTTTATTTGTAACGGGAGGCGAATCCCGGCATCGGTCAAAATGTATGAAAAAGACAATTTTTTTTTTAGATTTCGTGATTGGCCCTATATTAAAAGTTGTTCAGTGTGGCCTACTAAATCACCCCGTTCAAGGTTTTCAGTGGCTCGTGGAACACCCTTTATATGTATGTTTATTATTTTATTATTATGTACGTATACTGTAATCTAAAATATTTGATGTCATATTACTCACACATAAGAAATATAAGCTTTTATTGCATTAAGTTCGCCTTTTGTACAATAATCTTGTTTTTCTTGTGCAATAAAGGTTAAATAAATAAATCCCTGCTGAATAGATATTTTTAGAAATCCAACACAATTTTTTTAAATTTAATATCTCGATTGACAAATAAAAACCAAAGGCTAGGCGTGGTTAATGTAAGGTTGAATGCCCGAAGTATCTCAAATAAACGTGTTATTCATACAATAATAAGTACCTTAGATAACAGAGATCTGACAATAAGGAATATATCAATCAATTTGGTTTATTGAGAATTTAAAGTTAAAATTTTTATACAAGTCGAATTTCGAGACTATAAATTATAAACTCATTCTCTGAGTCGACCAACCGGAGGACCACAGGTCTGACGGAAAGTCCGACGCGAACCGAGGGCCTAAAGGGTTAATCCATGCAATCTATCTATCAACCGGAGGGCCATAGGCCCGACGGCACTATGGCACGCACTACGTGAATCAGAGAGACTCAAACTCTCCGTCCGAGTGCACGTCCTACGCAAACCACCTTCGCTGTCAGCCTATCAACCGGAGGGCCGCAGGCCCGACGGCTCGCCCTACGCGATTCACTCAAGCTGTCACTCTATCAGCTGGAAGGCCGCAGGCCCGACGGCTCGCCCTACGCGAACCACTCACGTTGTCACTCTATCAGCTGTAGGGCCGCAGGCCCGACTGCCCGCCTTACGCGAACCACTCACATTGTCAATCTATCAGCTCGAGGGCCGCAGGCCCGACAGCCCGCCTTACGCGAACCACTCACGCTGTCACTTTATCAGCTGGAGGGCCGTAGGCCCGACTTCTCGCCCTACGCGAACCACTCAAGCTGTCACTCTATCAGCTGGAGGGCCGCAGGCCCTACGCGAACCACTCACGTCGTCACTCTATCAGCTGTAGGGCCGCAGGCCCGACGGCTCGCCCTACGCGAACCACTCACATTGTCACTCTATCAGCTCGAGGGCCGCAGGCCCGACAGCCCGCCTTACGCGAACCACTCACGCTGTCACTTTATCAGCTGGAGGGCCGTAGGCCCGACTTCTCGTCCTACGCGAACCACTCACGTTGTCACTCTATCAACTGTAGGGCCGCAGGCCCGACGGCTCGCCCTACGCGAACCACTCACGATGTCACTCTATCAGCTGGAAAGCCGCAGGCCCGACGGCTCGCCCGGCGGCTCGCCCTACGCGAACCACTCACACTGTCACTCTATAAGCTGGAGGGCCGAAGGCCCGACGGCTCGCCCTACGCGAACCACTCACGCTGTCACACTATCAGCTGGAGGGCCGCAGGCCAGACGCTCGCCATTCGCGATTCACTCACGCTGCCACTCTATCAGGTGGAGGGCCGCAGGCCCGACGGCTCTCCCTATATGATCCACTCACGCTGTCACTCTATCAGATGGAGGGCCGAAGGCCTGACGGCTCGCCCTACGCGATTCACTTACGCTGTCACTCTATCAGCTGGAGGGCCGTAGGCTCGACGGATTACCCTACGCGAACCACTCACGCTGTCACTCTATCAGCTGGAGGGCCGCAGGTCCGACGGCTCGCCCTGCGCGAATCACTCACGCTGTCACTCTTTCAGCTGGAGGGCCACAGGCCCGACAGCCCGCCCTACGCAAACCACTCACGCTGTGAGTCTATCAGCCGGAGGGGCGCAGGCCCGACGGCTCGTCCTACGCGATTCACTCACGCTGTCACTCTATCAGCTGGAGGACCGCAGGCCCGACGGCTCGCCCTACGCGAACCACTCACGCTGTCATTCTATTAGCTGGAAGGCCGCAGGCGCGACGGCTCGCCCTACGCGATCCACTCACGCTGTCAGTCTATCAGCCGGAGGGACACAGGTGCAACGGCTCGCCCTACGCGAACCACTCACGCTGTCATTCTATTAGCTGGAGGGCCGCAGGCGCGACGGCTCGCCCTACGCGATCCACTCACGCTGTCAGTCTATCAGCCGGAGGGACGCAGGCGCGACGGCTCGCCCTATGCGAATCACTCACGCTGTCACCCTATCAGTCTATCAGCCGGAGGGCGCCGCAGCAATGACATACGGTACTAAACCGTGGTCGCTTATAATGGGCCTCATAAGAAGGCTCAAAGTCACCCAAAGGGCAATGGAGAGGCCTATGCTAGAGTCTGGCTAATGAAATATTGCCCCAACTTTTGGCGGGAAATTCAAAAAATCTGGGGCTTGTCACACATCCAGCCGTAGATTTTTTGAATTTCCCGCCAATAGTTGGGGCAGTATTTCATTCGCCAGACTCTAAGTGTCTCTCTGCGAGATCGGATTACAAATGAGACCATCCGCAGCAGAACCGTAAGTAACCGATATAGCTCTTCGAATCGCTAAACTGAAGTGGGCGGGGCTCGTCGCACGTGGATTGCGTGGAACTGATGGCCGTTGGGGCGGTAAGGTTCTCGAGTGGTGGTCACGTACCGGAAGGCGCAGCGTGGGTAGGCCCCCCACAGGTCATGAGTCCACCTGATGAAGGTCGCTGGATGCGGGTGGCACAGGGCCGGTCCTTGTGGCAATCTTTGGGCGGGCCTATATTCACCAGTGAACGTCTTTCAGCTGATAATTATGATGATGATGATGATAATTAAATCCGTATGTTTCTACCAAATATCTAAAGCAGTACTTCAAAATCTACAGACCGCTAAACCTAGCGGTTGTGGGAGGCAGTAACACTGGAGTATCAGATCTGAGGAGTTGGACGTTAGTATTAAATTCGCATGTTTCTACGTATACTTACTATCTTTAAAATCAAGAAATCGATAAAAGGTAAACCTTGCGGTTATTGTAGGCAGTACTGCAGCATCAGGAGTGAGGAGTTGGAAGTCAAGATCAGGCTGTTAGTATTTGATTATGCCAAGCATGCTATACTTTCATTTTCACGTGTCTAACACTCTCGGTTAAGGTAAGCAGTACGTCTGCAGCATCAGGCTTTGAGGGTACAAGGATACAAATATTATAATATTGCATTGTCATGGGGACTTGATAAGAGTTCCAAATTTTATTGATTTCGGTGCAGTAAAAGTGGTCGAAAAATCGATCACAAGATTTGAAGCATCGACGACAGTTGATACGCGGTGAAGTTAATAAAAACCGTTTAAATAGTGACATTTAAGTGTCAACCCTGGCAGGACTATTATTACAGCGGCTTTAATGTAAGCCAACTTAAATATAAATTGGCTGTCTTCTGTCTGTTCAAGTTTGTTACGCAATATACACAAGTACACTCAACTGTTCTTCTGTAGGAATTGGAATAGTGCTTGATAATAATGTAATATAATTGATTTTCTTATACCTACTAACTACTAAAGGGTTTGCTTTTTTAAAACTAATACATTAAAAAATTAGCGCTTAGAACTAACACAAATTACTAAAATTAAATTGACAGCTTATCACAATACAACCCTGTCCCTTGCCGTGTCCGGTGCAAAAGTACCCATAACGCTGGCAGCATTTCCACGCTGGATAGCCATGGATAATCTTTGCACCAGAAACGACTCAGAGCGGGGATCCTCTCCCTTTAGACTGAGCCGGCGACCAATGTCCTGCACAAACTGCTTCGCATCCCCACCCCAACAGCCCGCTGTCTCCACCGCTAATGCCACGAATATGTATTATTTTATCAACCTTCTTAAAAAAGGTGGAAGTTCTCAATTCCATATTTGATTTTAGTATTTTATTTATGTTTATTACCTATTGGTGCACCGATTTGAATGATTCTTGTTTTATTTGATAGCTGATACTTTTTGACTGCTTTGTATTGGTCCAGTTCTGATAATGGCATCCATTAGAAAACCATGTAAGTCTTAAGTGTAGGTGTAGATTTGGAAGTGAAAATCGTTATTAACACTTTCATTGCGGACGAGTGCTACGTGCTACGCTCGTAGCCGATCCCGTGATATTTTCCGCTTTGTAGAGAAAATGGACCTCCCATAGAGAGCTCCCCTCGGGAGTTCCCCGGTCTCAAAGTGTTAATGAATTAACACATATAAACTGCAATTATGAAGTTTAAAAAAATGTCGTGACTAATGCAGGTATTATTTTTTAGTTTACACAAACACGGTTATTCTGAAAAGCCTTCATTTGCGAGAACGTTGATTCATACAATACTTAGAGATGTTTCAATATGGTGGTGATGGCACCGCCGAGTGGTGACGGCAATAAGAATACATTTGTCACCATCCCAACTCCTCCTGTGGGTGTCGTAAGAGTCGACTAAGGGATTTAAGTGTCACTGACCACTATTTGATAAAAGATTGATGATGGGCAGCAGCGTCATCGTAGTGGACACATTACTGCGATCGCCAATCCGCTTGCCCAGCGTGGCGATTATGGGCCCTAATGCGTTTATACGCTTAATAGGAGAGGCCTACGTCCAGCACTGTATTATCATAGGCTGATGGTGTGATGTTTCAATGTAAATAGAAAAACAGGTAGGTACTCCACTTATTCAGTTAGAATCGAAAATATTATATTCTTTTATGTGCTGAAATGCAAGCAGGATTATTTTTAGTTACTTCAATATTGATCAAAAAAACAAATATGATCAAAAAAACTATATCGGACTTTTTAAATTGGCATTAAGCATGTGCATGACAAATGGAGAAATAACTCAATATCATTTCAACCGAGATGGTCCCGTTAGCAGTCGGAGTCTGATAATGGGATCTTGGAGAAATCGGTTGAAATCGGTTTTTAAATGTTATAATCCTGCAAATAAAGACACTTTTGTCTTTATTTTTGATTATTAAATAGCAAATTGGCTAATGGAAATAGTACATTGTGCATTTTGGGAGGTAGGTAAGTACGGTATTACTAACGAGAGTATTAGAAGCCCGACGCCCTAGCTGGAGGGCTTTTTATGACTCGGATTAGTATGCCTCTTACCGACCGTGATGCATACAATGTTTTTCATCACACTTGCGGACAAAAAAATATGTTATAATTATAGGACAAAATATAAGTATATTTTTTAGTACAGATGGTGTACTTTTTAGGCTCTAGTGCGAGAAGTGGGTCATTTTACGACAGGTCCAAAACTTCGGAGGGCCATCTGTATCAAAAAACGTCGTACGGGATACGTGCAAAAACGAAATTCGAAACGAGTGGCGATGTTTTAAAACCCGACCGACAGGGAGTGTTTTAAATCGACACGATTTATGTACTATTTTCCCTATGGCATTTCACTTTTCTCACTCCTACGATGATGCAAGCAATGGCGCGCTTAGAAATGAAGCGTGATGAACATTATTATTACTGGAAGTGTCAGGGGTCGCTGTATACTAGGCAAGGCCTGTATCGCGGAAGACCAGAGATCTTTCTCATCATCATCAGCCTATGATAGTCCACTGCTGGACGTAGGCCTCTCCTTTTAACTATGCGTATAGACGTATTAGGAGGTAAATGCTCAAAATCGCCAAGCTGGGCAAGCGGATTGGCGATCGCAGTAATGTGTCCACTATGATGACGCTGCTGCCCATCATCAATCTTTCTGTTTCTTTATAATACAGTGTGTGGCCTTTAACACGGGAGAAAAATGAAATTAGTGACTCTTTAGACTATCGGCAATAATCCTGTAAAGGTCCCGGTGTTTCAAAGTGGTTAAGTTCGGATATATTGTCATTCAAAGCTTTGGACCTTTAGTACTGGATCTTGGCATCACGATGTCGTTGCTTGTCATTCGCAAGACATCTTGATAGTATACCAGGTACGAAGTCATAACAATAATTTTGTTTTTATTTTTACACTAATTTGTTACGGTTTAAAAAAAAATTGTACATTTTTCAATGATTCAAAAATAATAAGTTATTGATAACTTTTAATTCAAGTAAATGAACCCATAATAATGAAAAATCCATGAACAAAAAATTGCAAAAAAAAGTTTTTTTTTTTTATTATAATATGTGGAAATGATTGTTGATCAGCTTATTAATGCACCGTTTAAATTTTCACCCCGGTTGTAGGGCACACACTGTATAGGTACTATATTTACATCGATACCTGTAGTTTTTTTATAAATCCGCTCCTACATTTTGTTGCGTTATGAAACCTAATCTCTTCTTTCATAAATATGATATCTGTTTTGTTTTTAGAATAAATACGAGTACGAATAGCGTTTGCCTTTGATATGGGTAGAAAAGTACTGAATAAATAAGACAGAGAATATCGCAACTTTTAATTGGGGTGATTTAGGGCGGTTATTTATTCAGTATATGTTAGAAAATTGCTTGTAATAATATTTTGGAATTCTGTTACTTTATGGCGTAAGTCAAGTATTTCATATTATATGTATAAGTTTCTTATGTTAACACTTAAATCGACATGTTGTTGATAAGTAATTGGTAGATCTTATTGGCAGTAAACAACGGATATTGATTAATTAAAGATCAAGGAGAATCGTTTGAAACGAACGGTAAGACACGGGAAGATAATTATAGAAATTAACGAATGGTTAGGAAATAGTTTTAAGAAAATACGGCAAACTATTGACGAAAATACATATGTGAACGAAAGAAACAACTGACAATAGTTCCCGAAAGCTTAAAAATGTTTTATTTACTAACAACTAATCCTGTTTCTTGTCCTTAATACATTTCCAATTCAGCGCTTGGCAGAGGAGAGCACTAAAACTGTAATTTACTCCATCAGTTAAGGATAACCTATTGTGGAAATGTTTTCGTAACAATGTGTCATACATATTTTCATCTCCGCAATGGCATGTTGTAGGAATTAGTAGAGTGGTCCTTTTTTATGTTGTATTTTTTTTGGTGTTCAAGTAATTAAAGGAGCTTTTTGCCCTTCATATTGCAATTGTTTATCACCTTCACATTAAGTTATTGTACCGAAGTAATAGAATAACTATTAATTATTATTATTTATTTATTAAAACAAAAGTTTACGTGACATTACAGCCGAACACCAATGCATCATGAAACTGAAAATATAAAATGGAAAAAATATGATACAGATACACATAACATAATAAAAAAAACATTAATTAGATTAATCAATTGACCCAAGATTGATTGATTAAAAATTTAACAATGCCCCGTGGGCATTATTTCTTAAGTTACTCCGAAACATAAGCTTAACAGAAAAGTAAGATGCTACGTAAGTAGGCACATTGAATAATGTTTTCCATTGGAACTTGCTTCAGTTTTATTTTTTAAAACTAGTGAATTACTGAGTTTAACTGTTTTAAATAGATCGGACATGCGATTACATTCCGACGAATGTTTCGTGATTGATGGCGAGCGTGAATGAACAAGCTATTTACAGCACGGACACACTCGTAAAATTGCTTTTTGCATACCGTTAATCAAATTAAACAGTTACGATTTAGCTGTGCGTCAATATTGTGGTTAGGTTGATTCGATTTTAACCAATTTCAAAGTACCTAAGTCAAATTTCAGTGGTATATTTAGGTTAGCCCAATAACATCAAAATTGCGTCTTTTCATTCTGCTACCTTTAACGATTATGCGTAGATGCACAATTTTTTCGTCGATTGAATTCAATGTGTGATACCTAGAAAAACTTGAAAAATTGGCTTACAAAATATGCTTGAAGAATTTTGGATATAATAGAAAAGCAAAAAGGTGAAAGTAAAACTTCAGTCGAATTGACGACCTCCTCGTTTTTTAAATCGGTTAAAAACACGCAGAAAGAACACTTAAAATTATATTAACCACAGAGGCGAGTGTTTTGCATGCAATGAAAATAACAGAAATGTGCGTCTAATGTGCGCAGCAATATCAACATCTCTTCATTTGGGTAAGTGTAGCGCGTGACGTCAGGTACTTATCCAACAAAGCCTTCTGGCACTTAATTTTAACCGAGACGTTACGCTTAATAAATGGGGTACTTGACACAAAATGTCACAAAAATGAAATGCACATTAAATCTTCAAGTGTTATATAAATATGAACTTACTGGCTTCGTAGTAAATAAACAATAGTACATTGTGTATTAAGGGTGGTAAATAAAAAATGTGACCGATTGTGGAAGTAAAGCCCAAGCCGAAGGAGAGTTCATAATTCTTGTACCGCCAGTAGAACACACAATGTTTTTCATCACAAAAAAAGTAAATAATACAATATATTTTCACAAAACTACTCTAAAATTGTCTAAATCATTTCTTAAAATCAGGGATGACTTAAATTTATAATTTTTATTACAGATATCTCGGCGCCTGCCTGCGCGCGGGCGCCGCGCTATTGCGACGTAATGTTGTATGAAATCCTTGATTGCCCTAGGGCGTAATGATCCTTGATTGCCCTAGGGCGCATCGTTGCAGCGCATTGGCGCACTTACAGAACAGGTGTGATCAAAAAAATGTTATTAGTTTTAGTTTATGTAATAACACAGCATAATAGTTAATGGTAAAATCTAGTCAGCCGGACTGCGCATATATATTATGTAGATAACTACACAAAAAAAAACAACTTGCTGCCTTGAAAACTGTACCTAGCCATTGTGTATGATAATATAGCTGTTTTAAAATTGAAAAAATAAAACATAAACGTCCAAGAGCATGTCGGGCCATGCTTAGTGTTTCGTATTTGGTCAATAACGGCTGGGCCGATTGTGGTCAAAATAGTTTTATTTTAAAGTATCATGTAAGCCTAATTCGAGTTATTTTTCCGTCCTTTGTAGGGTTACAAAAAAGATCCCTAATTTATGTTGAACTGCCAAAATGCGAAACAAACCATACCTATATTGCTTGTAGTATTTTTACAAAATGCAGCAACATGAATTCCGTCATTTAACTAATTGCAACCGCCTGTGAATGCGAAATCGGGTGAAACGATTTGTTTATGTGTTTTAAAGCGGTTTTAGGTCACTGAAACTGAACAGCGGATACGAATTTGTAAATACTCCTCTCATCAAAATCAAAGAAAATCTTTAGTGGCATTTTGTGCTTCGCTTTATCTTTTTTACGATTATTATGCTAATAAATCGTAACAAAAATATCTTTTTCCAGTTTAGAGGCACTTAATCAAAATAATGATGCAAAGCTTCCAATATTAATAGCGGCTTATAGAATTAGATGAATTTGCCCGATTTTTAGCGTTCTGAGTAATAATAATATAATTTTACGCTGAAGTTATCTACGTTTCGCAAGAGTTAATGATATATATTGTAATCGAATTTTTCAGTATTGTATAATTTGCGCTCTCCTTATTTTATACCTATAATAATTTAAGGTTAAAATTTTCTTGTGCTCAAACTTAAATAAACACATTTTTATTAGGTAATTCTGCATTTCATCCGAATAACTGTAGGTATTTATTTTCTAAATATTTTTAATAATGTACTAATAAAATGTATCTTCGATATTCAATAGGCTTTCATTTAATACCGTATAAGTGTAAAACTTGAAATGCACAATTTGGGTGTAATTCTCCAACAAGTTTTCACCAAAGGCTTAGCTTTGTTAGTGTCTTACATCAGTTTGAGAGTTTTAGAATTATAACTAACGTGAGAGTCAAACCTATTAAAATATTATCGAACCGAGTGTTTAAGCCGATGATTGCTCGATATGTTTCGACCCATTAAGAGGGTCCTCGTCCGGAGCACCCTCGGTCAAAGCTACGTGTACTCACGCGTATTATGGCAGTACATGTTGAGCAATTATCGAGTTAAATACGTGAGTAAGCCGATACTATACCTAATATTTCAATTTGAGGGTCTCGATACAATGCTTAAAATCATGTAAGTACTAGGTTTATGCCCGGACTTTTACTAGATTATACCAGAACTCTCACTCTTCGCTTTTCAAACCATTGCCTTACAACATTAGAGGAATGTTTCGGGTCGTTATCTTGTGTACGTTGGCGTAGACAGGAAATAAAAACATCTTATATGTCTCCTTTAATTAAAATAATGACGTAGGCTTTTATATCAAACTTCTTATTTACACAGACCTTGAAATTTTATATTAATGAATATACAGAACATTGAAATTTTTGAGTGTGTCAGTAGCCAGAATATAATTATGAGTCTTGACTGCTACGTTGGTACCTAATTAACATTAACAAGCAAAGGATACGGGCTCACCTTAGTAACCAAAATATATTTTATACTCGTGCTCGTGAAGTTAATGTAAGGAGTTATTTCATAAAGAAAAATCAAGCACTCAAGTAGGGTAGGGAGTAACATGGAAATTATAATTATTTTATGAAACTTGTGTACCTACTTATTAAAGTTGGTAGTTATAGTGTTATAGCAGTTTTCCGTTTTTGGCCACTATAGGAGACTGTTTCTAGCCACATGTAAACTCGTCATCCACAATTTTTAATAATAGGAAAATAATTTAAGGAATAATTTTCGTTAATTTATTTTGAATTGCGACTATAATGCCCCCAAGGAATAGTCTCAGTGTCCAGAACCGGGGTATACTTGCTTGTACTTTATTATGTTTGGTAAATGTAATATCGACAAATAAAAACAGAACTGAATTGTCTTTTTTTTGTTCCAGATGTTTTTGTTGAACATTGATGCTGATTATACTTTAAAAACATGTAATCGCTTTAATGTCTTCAAAGGATGATACACTCTGGCGAGTTGTCGACAATTCAAAATGGGACAGAAATTAGAGGTCCGTGCGAATATTGGGAGTGCGTGGTGCCATCCCACGCCCCCAACGCGTCCGGGCCCTACAACTATACCGACTATCAGCACGGAATGGTATGCATGTTTGAGACAACGAACGAGGACTTCATGGCTTCGCCACTATTCCAAGTGTGTGTTCTTTTCATGTACAGTGCGGTATTTGTGCTGGCCCTCGTGGGCAACGGGCTAGTGTGTTTCGTAGTGCAGACGTCGCCACGCATGAAAACGGTGACGAACTACTTTATAGTGAATTTGGCGGTGGGGGATATTCTAATGACGCTATTCTGCGTTCCGTTCTCGTTCGTGTCGATGCTGGTGTTGCGTTACTGGCCTTTCGGTGCAGTTATGTGTAAAGTGGTGAACTATTCTCAGGCTGTGTCAGTGCTCGTATCGGCCTATACGCTGCTGGCCATTTCGATCGACCGCTATATGGCGATTATGAGGCCCCTGAAGCCAAGGCTCGGAAAGGCCACTGCGAAGATGGTGGTGGCAGGAGTGTGGGGCGGCGCTTTGGCCACTGCTGCACCTATACCGATCGTGTCAAATCTGCAACGCCCTTCACTATGGCATGAAGCTTGTGAAATGTAAGTCTAAACAAAACCCTTTTTAATCCATGTTTCAAAACAATTTTCTATTGCATGCCACTACGAAATGTTTTTTTTTTCAATGCTTGACAAAGGTTACCAGGCCATGTGAGTGATGGAAACTCCTGCTCTGTGTTTTATTGTTTATTTTACAATTCATGCGCCAGGTAACCCGACAACTTCCAACAAAGCGTTAGCATGACAATGCATTCTGCTTTTATATTCGAACCTATACCAAATTTGGCCGGTGGTTCCCAAGATCGAGTAGGCGAGCGAAACAGGCATCAGTGTGGGTTCGATCCCTACCTTGGAACGTTCGTGATCTTGCTATTTTTGTTCGGTATATGACATTTTATATTTTAATTTTCACATACCATATAATATTATGCAAATAGCAATTCTGGTATTGAGTGAAACGAACGAAGACGAGTTATTACTTATAAGTATTAAGGACTATCCACGAAAAAAGTGTTCATATATTTACCAATTATTTTATTCCCTATTTTTACTAAATGCACATATTTGTGCAGGTGAACGTTGAGCCGGGGTGGCCGATTGGTTTAGGCATCAGCCGCGAATGCTGGGGACGTGGGTTTAAATACCACATCCGGCGTCAGTAAACTTGATATTTTTTTCTTGGTATATGACATCTTCTTCTTCACTTCATCAGCCTATGATAGTCCACTGCTGGACGTAGGCCTCTCCTATTAACTATGCGTATAGACGCATTAGGAGGTAAATGCCCATAATCGCCACGCTTGGCAAGCGGATAGGCGATCGCAGTAATGTGTCCACTATGATGACGCTGCTGCCCATCATCAATCTTATCAATTAGTGGTCAGTGACACTTCCATCCCTTAGTCGACTCTTACGACACCCGAAGGAGGAGTTGGGGTGGTGACAAATGTATTCTTACTGCCGCCACCACACGGCCAACGGACACCTGGACACGGATACGGACATCAAATATTTACAATGTATGTACATAGTAATGCTACTACTTAGAAGCACAAATCAAAACATTTCCTAAAATTATTTTATAATTTTCTGCAAAAAAGGTGGTTTTAATTACTAATAATGTTAAATCTCTATATAATAATGAATAAAAATACAGTTATGGTAAAGGTTACTCGTGACGAAAACAACAGGTACACTCAGTCGGTTTATTATTACAAATAATAACTTTACTAAATACAAGTACACGATTGACGCAACTACCGTGACGTCAGCAGGCGTTTCGACAGAGACACCGCACCGCTATCACGATAGGTATACGAATGAGTGTTGGTTGGTGATCAATAACTTGAAGGCAGCCAACCAAGCACTAAAATCGTTCCTAGCTTTGACATCGAATGGTAAGTCGCATCTCGGTAGTCATGAATCTACGTCGACACTTCGTTAGCGCGATCTATCTCGGAGGTGGCGCCATCTCTTAGGAAATCTTGTCCCTACATTCCCCCCCATCTGTTTCCGAGATGCCCCAGCGAGGTTAACTCACTGTTTCTTCGGTCGGCCACGACCCAGTGTAGGCTTGTTTTGCAGGGTTGTCTTGCGTGGTCTACCTCGTTTCTTCAAAGGTTGAGCGGGAGCAGGTAACTCAGTTGATGAGCCTTTGTAGGGAGTCAGTGCTGAAGCATGGTAGATTCCTAGACACAGTTCGGGGTTGGAAGGATCGGCGACTGCATAGGAAGAAGGACCGTGCCGTTTGATGATCTGATACGGCCCGTCTCTCTTTGGAGCAAATTTCGCGCTGATGCCTTTGCTGGCGGAACTCAGTGGGTGTAATAACACCATCACCTTGTCGTTTTCATTGTAGTCTGGCCTAGGCTGACGGGATTGGTCCACCAGCTGTTTCCTCTTTTCTTCTTCTATTTCTTGTACTTCTTTCGTTTTCTCTATTGTGTTTGCTAATTGTAACAACTTGGGTGTTATCTCCGGAATGAAGTTTTCCGAAAGTACTATTTGCCGAAAGTCATTATAGTTGTCATCGATCATCCTCAGTTCTCGTCCGAAAGTCAGGTAGGCTGGTGTGAGCGACGTCGATTTGCAGACTGCTGTGTTCATGGCGAACCTGATACTTGGGAGGTGTTCTGGCCACTCCCTATGGTTGTCTCCAATAATGATTGCTAACTGCGTTTTCAAATCTCGATTCTTTCTTTCGACGGGGTTTGTCTCGGGGTGATAGACCGGCGTATAAGCATGTTTGATCTTGAAACAGAAAGAAACTTGCTGCATTATGGCGCTGACGAACTGCGGCCCGTTATCGCTGATCATCCTCCTGGGGAACCCGTAGCGAAGGAAGACTTCGTTGATCAGGATCGTCGCGCAGCTTACCGCTGTGGCATCTTCTAAAGCGAAGAGCTCCACCCAACGCGAGTTTAGGTCTTCGATGATGAAGATCCAGGTTTTACCGTCAGGAGAAGGGGGTAACGGTCCAAACAGGTCAAACGAGATCACTTCGAACCGTTGACTTAGAGCATGTGTTTGTAGAAGTCCAGCCGGCTTATGGTTAGAGGGCTTGTAACGTTGGCACTTGATGCAGAGCTTTACGTAGCTTTCTATGTATTTTCGCATGCCAATCCAATGGTATCTACGTGCTATGGCCTGGTACGTCTTATCGGCACCATAATGTCCGGCTTTTGGGTCATCATGATAGATAGCCAAAACATTGGCCCATTCGTGTTCCGGTACAACCAGCTGTGCCTCATCTGAATTCGATTCTGATTTGTGACGGTACAGGAGACCGTCGTTCATCAAGTACCCCTTGCTGCTCCAATATATGGCATTTTCGTTGCCTTGGGTGTCCTCCAATGCTTGAATTATTCTAGCTACTCTTTCATCTTTCATTTGTTCAGACCTTATTTCAGCCGGGCTGCGAGGGGCCAAGTCGACTGTGACCATACATACACCGCATTCAGTTTGGGTATCATCTGTGCATGGTGGCCTTGATAAGGTGTCTGCAACCACATTGACTCGTCCTGGGACGTATTTAACATGAATATCGTGAGCCTGCAGCTGTAAAGCCCATCGAGCCAGTCTTCCAGTCGGTGACTTCAACTTCATCAGCCACTGCAAGGCCTGGTGGTCGGTGACAATAGTTACGTTCTGCGGACGTTAGGAGCCTACTCGCGTATTCAATCGGGTGCTCTTCTTCCTTTTCACCTTGAACTAGTACTGCACCGAGTGCATAATTATTCGCATCCGTCTTGATAGTGTAGCTCTTGGTGAAGTCTGCTTGACCGAGTATCGGCGTTGACGTGAGGTGGGTTTTCAGTGCTTTGTAGGCGCTGTCCTGTTCAGGACCCCATGTCCATGCAGCATTCTTTTTGGTGAGCTTTGTCAGTGGCTCAGCGACATCAGAAAAGTTTTTGATGAATCTCCGTACCAGGAACAGGTCTGCAGGAAAGAATGAATGAATGAATACCGAATAACGTGAATGTTTCACGTTAGTCGGTGGAGGTCGGTTTAAAATAGCCGAAACTTTCTCAGGGTCAACTTGCAGTCCTTCTGGGGTTATCAGGTGACCCAAATACTTTACGCTGGTACAAACGAAGCGACACTTGTCTTTGTTGACAACGAAGTTATACTCCCTCATCTTGGCGAACACATCTGTTAAGTCAGACATATGCTGTTCAAATGTTGTGGAGAAAATGATCAAGTCGTCTAAGTAGGCAAGTAACTTGACATGGCC
This sequence comes from Thaumatotibia leucotreta, assembly GCA_025490895.1. NCBI lineage: Eukaryota > Metazoa > Arthropoda > Insecta > Lepidoptera > Tortricidae > Thaumatotibia > Thaumatotibia leucotreta. The sequence continues at coordinate 30,241 of JALPQI010003612.1, read as the reverse complement.
GAGACTAACACGGAATCTGTCTATTAGTCTTTGGAAGGTGGACGGCGCGTTCCGGAGTCCGAAAGGCATTCTTAGAAACTTGTATATTCCGAAGGGTGTTATAAAACTAGTCTTCGCTTGGTCGCATTCTCGTACGCGTATTTGCCAATACCCAGCTTTTAAATCTAGAGCTGACATGTAAGCCGTGGACTTTGCTTCATGCAGCAGGTCATCGATGCGAGGGATCGGGTAGGTGTCCGGCACCGTAATGGAGTTTAGTCTTCGGTAATCAACGCAGACTCGTACTTTCCCATTTGGCTTAGGTACTATTACAACTGGCGCGGCCCACGGAGATGTACAGGGTACGATCACTTTATCCTCCAGCATCTTCTCGATTTCCGTTTTCAAAATTTGCTTTCTTTGTTCGGACAGCCTATAAGGAGGGACAGAAATGGGCAGATGGTCTTGCGTATCGATAACGTGCTCTACGCCGGTTACTGGTTTGCCGTTAGGTTCAAAAATGTCCTTGAACTCCTGAAGTAAACCGTAGAGTTGCGATGCTTGTACTTCGTCCATAGTTGTAGACACGTCTATGGCGCATAGGCCAACATCGTCAAAGAGTGAGGCCGTATGTGGAGATAAGTCGCATTCAGCTTCCTCAATGTTTCGGATGGCATCTCGCATCATGTACTCCATTCTTGGTGAGTATCCGTCAAAAAGGAGTTTATTTTGAGAACAGTTGATTTTAGGAGGCAATGCGGCTCCTTCTGTTTTTGTAGACCCTGCTTCGCCAGCAGCGATCGCTTGCCTTAATGGTCTCTTCCCTCGTTCCATATCAATCGGGGCAACTGCGATTTTAGGAGTAAATGCGACCTTGGGAGCAACTGGTACTTTAGGGGCGGTCGCACCTGGTTGTGGGAACATAACGAACCGCTCTTGATACAGTTCGAACTGTTTCTGTGGTTGGTCTATATAGCTCCACGTGAATTGTGCAATATTCAGAATCATACCGGCACTTTGCATGAGATCGATTCCCAGTAGTGTACGATTATCATGAGACTGTCTCAGTACAATTAAAGGAGCGTGTAAACGACGTTCGCCCAGGTCAACTTCAGCTTCGAAGACAAGTACATTTTGTAGTCGTGGAAGTCCATCAGCTAAGGTCACGGTAGCCGTTTCTTCGTAAAAGATCTGCCCGCGCGCCTTCAGTATCCTATATAGTTCCAATGATGCCACGCTGATCTTAGCTCCAGTATCCACGTAGGCTTTACCTTCTACGCCATTGACCTCCAAGAACACCATTGGGCGAGACCGCATCTCTAGTTGAATATTTATAGCACAGAAACCCAAGGTGCCCTTTGTGGCGAGTGTGCTCGCGGGCTTGTTGGAGCATATCTTGCAGTTGCTGCGATAAACCCCAGGTGCGCCGCAGCCGTAACAGGAAAACTTGACATCGCTACTCGACGTTGATGGCAGGGCGGTATCGGTTTGTCCATTACCCGCTTCCATGGTCTTCTTACGCTTTCTGCAATCTTCTAAGACGTGGCCAAGTTTTTTGCAGAAATTACATCTAGATGTTTTCTTGGTACGAGCTACCGTAGTGTCGGAATTGGAGTCTTCTGCATTCTTATCACCGCTTCCTTTCTTCTCTTCTCCAAGTGCTTTCTCTTTCAGCAAAGCTTCAGCGCTACGTGCCTGTTTCAGAAGATCATCAAAATCTTTAACCTTCTCTCTAATCTTAAGGTTCAACAGCCCATAGGTTATATTAAGCTGCTGCTTCTCGTTAAGGACCTCATCGCTAGGGAGTTCAGAGAACAACATTCTCTTCTTAGTAACAAAATCGTCGGTAGAAACCCCTGGCAATTGCTTCGTTCCGCAAGCTTCCAAGTAAATTTCGTAGATGGGCTTTTTTGGTGCGAAAGAGTTCCTCAGAGCCTCTTCAAACTTAGCCCATGTAGTGACGGTATTCTTGCTACCTTGCCACCATACTGCAGCTTCATCACGTAAGATTAAGGGTAATCCCGCTAATGCGTCAGTGTCGTTTATATTTTCTAACTTCTTGAAAACTTGCACCGCCGTAAGAAAAGCTTCCACTGTCTCTCGATCTTTCCGACCGTTATAAGTAGCTTTGCATGACGTCATACTGCCTTTCCGACTGCTTCCTATGCTGGCCAGAAGTTGCTGGAACTGCTCTTGAGTTAGATTGACAGACATCTTGCTATCACTTTTCCCCCGGAGAGCCTTAACTGGATATGTTGTTTTCCTTCCGCACTTAGTAACCAAGTATCTGGGTTCGTTCGAGCCCCACGTTGGGCGCCACTATGGTAAAGGTTACTCGTGACGAAAACAACAGGTACACTCAGTCGGTTTATTATTACAAATAATAACTTTACTAAATACAAGTACACGATTGACGCAACTACCGTGACGTCAGCAGGCGTTTCGACAGAGACACCGCACCGCTATCACGATAGGTATACGAATGAGTGTTGGTTGGCGATCAATAACTTGAAGGCAGCCAACCAAGCACTAAAATCGTTCCTAGCTTTGTCATCGAATGGTAAGTCGCATCTCGGTAGTCATGAATCTACGTCGACACTTCGTTAGCGCGATCTATCTCGGAGGTGGCGCCATCTCTTAGGAAATCTTGTCCCTACACAGTCCTATTATTGTGTTGTGGGTTGGGCGACTTTGCGATGAAAGTATATATCTGTTCCGTCATAATTTTTTTCTTGCACATCGTATTTTGAAATGCTTACTCGCTTGCCATAATGATGTTCATATTATTTTTCGATACAGTTGCTCAAAAAAAGTGTTTTTCTTGGTTGTTTTGTGAGCGCAAAGTTAGTTTTTGCGAACTAGTGCTTTTCACTTTTCCAATCTTTTTAAATCAAGTTGTGTTCAAAGTCAAAGTCAAAGTCAAAGTCAAAATATTCTTTATTCAATTAGGCCCAGCAACGAGCGCTTTTGAATCGTTAAACTAAATAGCGAATGAGAGAAAAAAAAACTACCTCCGGTTCTAACCCTACACCACTGCCTGAGAAGAATCCGGCAAGAAACTCAGCGGGACTTACTTTTTTCAAATAATAGTTTTATAACATCTTACGGCTAACATGCATTAATTAAAAACAAACATAAATTTGATTTAATATAAATACAGATATAGTACATTAACTAGAGATGAAGTCTCTAATAGTCAGAACAATTATATAAATTTAATGAATTTTGAGAAATGTATAGATGTAAAGATATATGTAAAAGGGCATACAATTGTTTTTAGTTAGACGTTAAAATTAGCATTATGATACTGCTAGAGATGTAAAGGTCTCTAGTTGTCAGAGTAAAAGGAAAACAAACGGATACATTTCACTAAATGTTTCAGAGATGTATAAGGTCTCCATGCGTCATAATATTAAATAATTATAAATAAACAAACATGTAGCGAATTCAATTTCTCATATCAAGAACAGCAGGAAAATTGTTTGAATTTAAGCCATGAGTGAGCTTGATTAGACCGGTCTCCGCAAACAGCACCCGTTCACGAGTATGACGCGTATCTCAGCCATCGCCTCCCTCAACCTTCTTTCGGGAAAGTGGCGACCCGATCAACGACGCCACCGTAAGCAGAGACCTTAAAGTGAGCATGACTGTGCAAGCTATCAGGCAGACAATATAATTTAAATACTATGAATGCTGACCATATTTAGTTTCATGAGAATTTATATTCGTACTTGCCCGTTACATATATGACAACTATCACAAGAACAAAAAAATAGAAATAGAAATAACTAGGACAGAAAATCTGAATACAAAATTAAAATTACTTAGGTGTAAAGGACTCTAAGTGTCGACATAATATTCATTAAAATAGGAAAAATTAAAATAAAAAGATAATCTCGGAGATGTATAAAGTCTCCAAGTGTCAAGACTACATATTAGTAATACGGAAAAAAAAACTAAGATAATGACTATCTTACGTCAGATCTATAATTAATGATAACAATATGAAACACTAGTATGATAGTAAACATTCACTTATGTATATGATTTACCGAACACGTTAAGGTACTGGCTTAAAAGCATCCTTATCATTTATGAAGTCGTTAATGGTATAATACGCCTTACTTATCAAGTAGCGCTTAACCTGAGACTTGAATTTATGCTGTGGCAAATTTGTTAAATCACTAGGAATTTTGTTATAAAAACGTGTACAGTTCCCAACGAAAGACGCACTAACCTTACGGAGACGGTGGGCCGACACAGCCAGCTTATGTTTATTCCTAGTGTTAAAGTTGTGAACATCACTATTCTTCTTGAATTCATGAATGTTTTTACGAACATACATAATATTGTCCAGGATGTATTGGGAGGCTACAGTAAGTATGTGTGCCTCTTTAAATTTCTCCCTAAGGGAGACCCGAGCACCTAGTTCATAAATGGAGCGCACAGCTCGCTTTTGTAGCACAAAGATGGTCTGAATATCTGCCGCTTTCCCCCACACCAAAATCCCGTATTACATGACACTGTGGAAGTAGCTGAAGTATACCAGCCTAGCCGTCTCGACGTTCGTCAGGTGCCTGATTCGCCTCACTGCATATGCGGCAGAGCTGAGTTTGCCGGCCAATGCTGCCACCTGTGCATGCCATTGTAGTTTAGAGTCTAACGTCACACCCAAAAAAACTGTCTGATCTTCAAATTCCAGTGATTCACCATTTACGACTGCATACTAAAAAGTTCAAGATGTTCCATTTCTCGACTGCATACTAAAAAGTTTTAAGGTATTTCGCTTTACCTAGACATGATAAAACTACGTAAAAACCTACTGCTAATGCAAAACGATTAAAAATATTGATATTTTATGTTTTATTCTTACTCATCGCATCCTCATATATATATATTTTTAATATTGAGTATTGAAAAATATTTGTGAGAACCTTTAGCACTAGCATCGAAATGTACTATTTTCACTTGCATTGTTTTACATACATACATTATAATGTTTTTCTACTCCCGTACTTTTATTTGTCATTTACATGGTCGTGAACACACCATTAAACCCCTATCTTACAGATGTCAAGATAAGTCTGTATTGTCTATTCCCTATAAATGCATTCGGGTTTACACGCAGTGCGTTTTTTGCATTTTAAGACACCTCGTGTATACAAGACTTAATGAAATACATGGCTATCAACCTAATTTAAAAAAATCTGATGAACAGTAAACCATAGAGGAGCTTTTTTTAATTTTGACGTCTCCCGACCGACCTTGATGATTAATAAAATTGTGTTTGACTAAGAACATTTCTAAAATTTCACTCACTCTTTGACCTTTCTTAAACAAGGGTTGCATAAAATAAAACTTTTTGCACGACCTCTTTTTTCGTAGACAGTCTGAATTATGATAAATAATAATGCTTTTGAACACTTTGTTGATATGTGATGATTAGGGATCGGAACCTATGGGTGCGAAACTTTAACAAAACTGCAAAACTGACTTATAGGAACACTTTATCCAAGAAAAATATGAATATTATTGAAAAATCTTGAACTTACAATGTTTGGGTATGTATTTTATGGATGTGTGTGCTCTTTCATGTCCACTTGACAAGTTTTGTTAAAGTTTTGCACCCATAGTTCCGATCCCTAGTGATGATAACCTGTGACAAGCTATTTATAAAATATTTAGTCCATTTCCGAGTGGTTCGTAGCTAAGATGCGATTCACTAACGCTCAGTATCGTCGCGTAGTTTTCTCTTCCTGTCACTCTTGTTGATTGTGACAAAGACATTTGCGTTTCGTTCGCAACTGAGCTTTAGCGATTGGCATGGTAGCTACGCAAGCTGAATTTGTAGCCGAGCTGCCAATCGCTAAGGCTCAGAAGCGTACCATGGTTTTCTCTCTGTCAGTCTTGTTTATCGGTGTAAAAAAGACAGTTGCGTTTCGTTTGTGACTGAGATATCTCGGCGCTATCGATTGGTATCTTGGCTACGTAACTTAATTTTTTTTAACGCTTAGTGATGTATGCGGCGAGATATGGGCGAGCGCAGAGCAGAGTTCGCAGTACACGTGCGCTCTGCTGGCGCTGCAGTTCGCGCTGCCACTGTGCGCGCTGGTGTGCACGTACGCGCGCATCGCGCACGCGGTGTGGGGCGGCCGCCCGCCCGGCGAGGCGCAGAGCGCGCGAGACACGCGCATGCAACGCTCCAAGCGGAAGGTAAGAGGCTGGGTGTTTACTTTGTCTAGCTCAACTAGCTGTCTAGCCAGAGTGCCATTGCCCACGCGGTGTGGGGCGGCCGCCCGCCCGGCGAGGCGCAGAGCGCGCGAGACACGCGCATGCAACGCTTCAAGCGGAAGGTGAGAGGCTGGGTGTTTACTTTGTCTAGCTCAACTAGCTGTCTAGCCAGAGTGCCATCGCGCACGCGGTGTGGGGCGGCCGCCCGCCCGGCGAGGCGCAGAGCGCGCGAGACACGCGCATGCAACGCTCCAAGCGGAAGGTGACAAGCTGGGTGTTTACTTTGTCTAGCTCAACTAGCTGTCTAGCCAGAGTGCCATCGCGCACGCGGTGTGGGGCGGCCGCCCGCCCGGCGAGGCGCAGAGCGCGCGAGACACGCGCATGCAACGCTCCAAGCGGAAGGTGACAAGCTGGGTGTTTACTTTGTCTAGCTCAACTAGCTGTCTAGCCAGAGTGCCATCGCGCACGCGGTGTGGGGCGGCCGCCCGCCCGGCGAGGCGCAGAGCGCGCGAGACACGCGCATGCAACGCTCCAAGCGGAAGGTGAGAGGCTGGGTGTTTACTTTGTCTAGCTCAACTAGCTGTCTAGCCAGAGTGCCATCGCGCACGCGGTGTGGGGCGGCCGCCCGCCCGGCGAGGCGCAGAGCGCGCGAGACACGCGCATGCAACACTCCAAGTGAAAGGTGAGATTGGGTGTCTACTTTGTCTAGCCAGAGTGCCGTCTTTTTCACTTAGGTTTCGCGTAATGCTCGTGATCAGAGGCGCTCTCACTGCGCTCGTGTATTTAGTAGGTACATTGTGTATTAAATTAAATAAGAAACGGTGGACAAGTCAGCAAGTTAAGTCCATGCAAAAGACGGCTTACGCGAGTTCATAATTCTTGTACCACCCATGACATCCACAATATTTTAAATATATCGACATCAATCAAGAAAAAACGGAGGAGACAGACGAAATACAGTATGGGAAAATAATCTTTCCGGAGAGCTCTTAATCCATTTACGTATTTTATTTTATTGAAAGGTACAGTAACAAATTACAGACATAGAATATATTGTCATACAATAGTATAGTACAGTTTAATCGTACACAGTCTGCAACTCAAGAAGAACACTGTACATGACATTTACAAAATAACACGATTTCAGAGATGGGATACAGGTTTTTTCACCGGTATAATTATGTCTATTATTAGGTATATTATGTAACGTATCTACGCCTACGTAAGCAAATGAATAATAAATGGACGTAAATAAAATAATGCGCAGGGGACAATAGTACTACTGTAGTACAACTGAAATTTGTCAATTATCTCAAGCACGCGCCGTTATCCCACCAGAGTAATGTTGCTATTATTTGTATTTATCCAATCAAGTTTGAGATTTCCATTGTATTAAGACGTCTGTCATTTGTAGAACAATGGTTGTCCAACGGAGGTAGTAAATCTGTAAACAAAGGTTTGAATTAATTGTGTTAATTTATCTTCCTTTGCAGATGATCAAAATGATGGTGACGGTTGTCGCTGTGTTTACCATTTCCTGGTTGCCGCTTAACGTTTTTATTGTAAGTTTTCTATAATCAATCAAGACATAATTTCAACGCTTATCATGAATAGGGTAAATCCACAAGACTGTAACGAGAGTTACCAATTCTTTCGGTTGTTTTAAAATTAATTAATCAAAGTTGAGTTTCCGTACGTCTAGCCTAGCCCTGTAGGTAGATATATGGACCCATAAATGTACTTAATTAATATGAGAACATATAAAAGAATTGGTAACTCTCGTTACAGTCTTGTGGATTTACCCAATAACGCTGCATTTCAAGGTGCTATAGTGTCGTAATTTCAATTCAAATAATGAAGAACTAGAATTCAAATTAGAAACTAGTATTATTTTGGATTACAGCATTCTTCATGATAAGCAACGATTTGATATCGAAGAATAAAACGATATACTCGATAAAACGATATCCCCTCCCCTAATCAAGGGGGTGTCACTCCGCGATTCCGTCGCGCGGGCACAAGTACATGCAGAGCGCCCCGTCGCCGTGGTCTATTCAATGGTTTAACGCGCGCTGTCTCGGAACGCACATTTAAATTTACAACGCTGGCTCGTCACGTATATCGCTTGCAAATATTAGGATTATTTTATACATGTGCATCTTAAATGAAAACGCCGAAAATATACTGCATAGCAGCATGTTGCAATAATAATAATGTTAATTTTCATGACACGTTTTTCGCACAGCCGATGCGTGTGAGAGATACTAAAAAGTAAGGAACATAATTATATAGTTATTACCTACATTCGTAGTAAATTAAATTCTCAGAAACTCGAGTCAATTACAGGCAAAACGGTTTATTTTCGGACAAATTTGTCAGTAAAAAAGCGGCACATTTAAATAATGTAAAAAACTTCGTTCTCACATACTATTATTGAATTTCGCGTCTTTTGTCCTAACATATTATTTGGTTGTCTGACTTTATTCCCATAATATCAAATAGGTACATATAAGACAGTGGCGTAGCGTGCCTTGTCGGGGCCCCGTATAAAAAATTTTTGGAGGCCCTTATATGGAGGTAATATAAATTAGAAAGTTTTTATTCTTTTTCCTTACACACTTTGGGGGCCCCCGTGGCCCGGGGGCCCCGTATAATTGATACGGCAAATACGGCAGTAGCTACGCCCCTGATATAAGAGAAAATGCCGTGTTACGTCTACCATTACTTATTTATGCTGCTTTTGTAATGAATGCGTAGGTACCTAACGTAATTCTTTCTTTTTAAATGCATTAAGCAGATACAGGGTGTTTTTTTTTCGACCGTTCAAATTCTACGTAGTGAATGTGTAGGTCATACTCACCAACTTTTATTATGGGGACAAAGTCGAAATCGCGAAAAAAAAATCAGCTGTTTCATACAAATTGGCGGCATTACGTTACGCCGGCCGAAATGTATGAAACAGCTGATTTTTTTTTCGCGATTTCGACTTTGTCCCCATAGTAAAAGTTGGTCAGTATGACCTACACATTCACTACGTAGAATTTGAACGGTCGAAAAAAAACACCCTGTATATTAATTTCTACACACCTCACATACTGTATACAGATATTATTAGAATGTTCGTGTTATTATCAGGATTATTCGGATAGATATTCACCTAAAGTTAGCAAAGTCGTGTTGCTGTCTCACTCACACCTCAAACAATGCCGCCCGGACACGCGCGGCCGAAGCACAAAGAAGGTGCCGCCAAAGTTGAGACAAATATTTTTGAATCACGTGAATGAAATGCGTAGATAAATTCTATAATCACGCATGAACTAAATTGTTCAATTAGCTATCAAGACGAATGCTATTAACGCCGTAGATATCATTGCAGTAATGTATTTGTCAGACGCCTCATAGTGCTGTTCGTTATTTTATTAGTTTTCAATAATTGACAACCCTGTTTTCGACGGCGTGCGGCTTATAAGCGACCTTTCCGCCACGCAATACGGCCCATTTTAGCTGCTCGCGTCGCCTCGCGCGTCGTTTTGTTTGGTAATAATAATTGTGTAGGCACATAAAAAGCCGGCATTTGTGAACATCAAAGCAGTGAAGCTTCTGTACTTTATATATTCTGTGCCCTAATATTTAAATTAGCCTGCCGATTTCACTGTGTGAAGAAGAATGAAATGAAGGGCATCGATTGGTTCACACCGCCTTATTTGATTATGGACAATGAGGCACGCAAGGTGGCCATTTTCCGAAGTAATTTGATTGGCGATGGCTTTACATTTACATTTACTTACGTCTTGTATTGTAATTGACAAAAAAGTGGATTTTAAGCAGCTAATAATAAAGAGTGGTTCGGTATAAAAGTAGCAGCGTATGATAATGGTATATTTTTAGACTAACCGGTTTTGTTAAATACGACATTTTTTTTTGAATTCTTATAAACAAAACTTCAAAATAAAAATACATTCATATTCATTCAAATGATTATGTGCAAGTTTTAGCGTTACTTGTTCCAATGTACCTTTAGTATCTTGAACACGGTGTTCTGGCAGTATTTACCTGATTTTTACATTTAACAATATATTTTTCTGTATGCTTAACGAGTCTTTGAACAGTCTTATCAGGAAACTAACATTGTTTAATTGACTTTCAATTTGGGGGCGCTGAGACGTATTTACTACTTTGGCAGTTTTGCATTTTTCATCGAAAATGAACTCCCCTATAAAAGTACTTTCAGAGCTTGAAGTAGTGGTACATCTGACTAGGTACCTTGAGTAGGAACCAGTTAACTAATGCAACAGTTTTATATTAGATCATATTCTCTAACCCGCAAATCAGTTTATAAAAAAATATACTGTTCCAATAGTACAGTGTGTACCAAATGAAAATTGGCAAATAACGTTGTTCAAAAAGTCAAAAGCATGTTGCTGTAATGAACGCCTAAATGCATACAAGCTTGTTTGATTTAATATGATTGTATTTTGATTTTAAACTATAGTATACAAGGATTACTAAAAAATAAGTATCTACTGCATAATAAAAACCGATCAGTTCAAAAAGACACCATATCATACACTGCTACTTTTTATCGGGACCACTTCTTATTTTAATATGATTGCTGCTGGTCGTGAAGCTTAAGGCTGAGCCACACCGGATGCGTGTGCCTTGGCCTTTACTTTATGGCATTCATCCTTAGTTGTATTATCTATTACAACAACTTTCTAACCTAAAAATAATAAATAAATATCTTGGGACATCTTACATAAATCGACCTAGTCCCACGGTAAGCTCAATTAAGGCTTGTGATGTGGGTACCAGGCGACGATATATATAATAGAAAGATACATACAGATACTTAAATACATAGACAGCCATGACCAAGGAACAAATATTTGTGATAAATAAATACACAAACGATGCCCTCGCCGGGATTCGAACCCGGAACCTCCAGCTTCGTAAGCAGGGTCACTACCAACTAATAAACCTTTATTGACGTAAACTTTTGTAATTCAAAATAAAGTAAAACAGGAGGTTCATACATTTGCACAATGAGCTGTTTAACACTGTATAACGACAATAATATAACGACAACATACTATAGACAAATAATTCCAAATGCGACTGTAAACAATCAATACTTAAACAAGCTGCTCTGTCTTATTGTACATAATAACATACTTTAATCGAAACAAGAAAAATCTTTAATCTAATTCATGAAAAGTAATTGCAGAATTGGAAATAAAATGTGGGATGTGAAATACCTATTCTGTAGGTATAAAGTTACCGAACATTCATGAATTAAAAAAACCGCGTAAAGGGTTCCGTACCATTATCAATTTATTATTAAAAAAATACAGTTAAATCAACCTACCTCAAAAACTATAAGAGATAATTTAATCAAACCAAAAATCGTTGGTAGAGTTTATTAATGTGCATAACATATATTTTTTCTAGAATTTTGTATCGCGTAGTTTAAAAAATAGAGGGGGGGGGGCACATTTTTCCGACTTTGAGAGCTGATATCTCGAAAACGATTTGCTTAAATAAAAATGAGATTCATAAACCTTCATATCATTTTCAAAGACCTTTCTATTAATACCACACACGCTTATATACAACTAAAAAAAATTTTTATCCCTCAGTTACATGTATGGAGGGCCCCTACCCCAATGGTTTTTTTTTACAATTTAGTATCATAATCCTGTAGCGGTTCATACAGCACATATCCTTACCAAATTTCGTTACTGTAGCATTTATAGTTTCCGAGCAAATCGGCTGTGACAGACGGACAGACGGACAGATGGACAGACGGACATGACGAATCTATAAGGGTTCCGTTTTTGCCATTTTGGCTACGGAACCCTAAAAATGCAAAGTTTTCGATTTCAATACGTGCACATTCAGCTTCATTTCATATTATTTATTATGTACCTGTACAAAATTCAGTAATGTTTTCTTTTTCATGTAGGTTTTGTGGACGGCTCACGAGAGCGACGCGGAGTGGGGCGCGTGGCCCGGCATGCCGTACGTGTGGTTCGCGAGCCACTGGCTGGCCATGAGCCACTCCTGCTACAACCCCATCATCTACTGCTACATGAACGCGCGCTACCGCCGTGGGTTCAAACAGGTCTCCACCTTGTATAGTTGCACAGGTGTTGTGGACGGCGCACGAGAGCGACGCGGAGTGGGGCGCGTGGCCCGGCATGCCGTACGTGTGGTTCGCGAGCCACTGGCTGGCCATGAGCCACTCCTGCTACAACCCCATCATCTACTGCTACATGAACGCGCGCTACCGCCGCGGGTTCAAACAGGTCTCCACCTTGTATAGTTGCACAGGTGTTGTGGACGGCGCACGAGAGCGACGCGGAGTGGGGCGCGTGGCCCGGCATGCCGTACGTGTGGTTCGCGAGCCACTGGCTGGCCATGAGCCACTCCTGCTACAACCCCATCATCTACTGCTACATGAACGCGCGCTACCGCCGCGGGTTCAAACAGGTCTTCATTACTCATTCCTTTTCTTTGATATGGTGATCCAACAGCCGTGGCGTAAACATAAGTCATTTAAGTAAATACAGGGAGCCAATAATCTCATCGCACCTTACCCTTGCTTTTATGATCTTATATAAATAATAATAATAATATAATACTTAAATAGTAATTATAATAAAATTGAAATACAAATATAAAATGTAATTCAATTTCATCACTTCCATTTTACCAACATTTTACAAAATTTAACATCATAAGACTCAATCGCAGAATAGTAAGATCTAATAGAAATACAATTTAGAGGAAAAGAAAATCCTTAGGGAATACGAGACCTAACTGGAATAAGGATTCAGAATTTATGTTTTACTTCAAGGCTTTTTAAAATTACAAAGCACGATCAAGTCCCGAATTCAGTAAAAACTAATTTTATACAAATTATATTCGCAGAATATCAATGCGTAGAGTTCACTTTTGTATCCTATATTTCTGAATGAAAAAAGTGAACGTATTAAGTAATGTTTACACCTAATTGAGTTGTTGCGTGACTCAAGTCTTATCATTTTTGTGATAACTGGTTAACAAATGGGAACCCATTATATCTGACAATGAAGTAGAATAAAATACGCCTATGAATAGGGAAAACAACTGCAAGTAAAATAAAAAAATGTTAACCTTCTATTTAATGCGGTTTTCGTGAGTGAATGTGAAATTTCCAGGCCCAATTTCGCCTTATTGCGGGGCAATTCTCAACCTATTTTACCATAAGGATACCTATTTGTATCTATAAAATTTCCTCGCCAGTGCCGCCAGCCGCCAGTAAGCGGCGCCCATAAATTTCTTGTTCAACCTTTCTTATGTTATGTCTCATATCCGAGTAGTTATTTACTACAAGTATCCCTGCGAAGATTAATAGGATTAGTTTTACGCAAATGTTTTGTTAATTCTGGGGCAAACTGGTAAAACATTAAAATTAAGGAAAGTAAGTATTTTTTCTGACGATTTAGTTCCAAACTCAAGCAACACACATTGTGTATCCTTATTATTTTTTAATGTAATTATTATTCACATGTCGCTACTCAAATTGTGTGTAATTAACTGTAAATAATTGTACTTCCCGTTAATTTGAATATACTTTTTTATATTTTAATGCATCTATAGGGACATTTTTCTATAATGTATTAAAAAGGTCAAGTTTCTAACGTAAACATAAAAATGCTTTTATCCAACACAGAGTAATGGAGACAAAGGCCATGGGAATTGTTGGACACTCGTTCTAATAAATGAAGCGGGTACCTAGCTCCTGATTACAAAATAGCATCTGTATCTATTGTATGGTTGAAGTTTCTGGTGTTTTTTTAAATAAAACCGCGATTTCGTTTGAGTTTAAAATTGATATTAAGTAAATTGTTATTAATTCAAGCAAAAAAATTGAAACATTCAATTTCGAAATTAACATTACAATTCTAATGACAAATTTTAGTAAATAAATTAGAGTAGATACGTATTAAGTATGTTTTGTAAAAAGAAAAATGAAAACATAAACTTAATTTCATGTCCAATTAACCTATTGTACCTATAATAGGTTAATTGGACATGAAATTGTAAAATTGGAATGTAAAAAATTTATAATTAATAATCTGGAAACTATATATTTGTAATACCAGTAGTTCATATTATCTTATCAATTACTACTTTTACCCGTTTTTCCGTTATTAACGATTTCCACTTTAAAAATCTTTGCCGGAGCCTTAACTCAATAATCGTGTCTTTCATTCAACCTAATTAAGTAATTATTATTAAGTTCAGTAACAATGTTTTTTATTTTTATATTAATATTATTAATCACAAAGGTATATTGTACCTGCATGCTTACTTATTGTCAATATTTCCTTTTTCATTGTCCTTACCGAATGTATTAATACATCACAGATACATTACGTCGGCTGACAAGCAAAACTCACTATAAAAACTGTCACTACTCTTAGCAACCTCTTATGTCAGTATAAAATCAGAACTGAGATACGAGCTTTATTTCAAGTAGGCATTTGTTACTTAGTGAGTTTTGCTTGTCAACCGACGATTAACAAGTACTTTTTTGGCTTTTGTGATTATGACAATAAAGGTCATAAAGGTACGCAAATACATTTTCTTTACCGTACTTAATGGACAGTAATGGTATATTAATAAAATATGAAACTGAATGGTGTTCTCGGAAACTATCCTCTATCAATTTGTAACAAATATGAATATATCAGGTTCACTTCGTATGCCTTGAGAATTTTGTTTACCGTAATGTCATCGTGTGTAATAATATCCAGGAACAATATCTCAGAGAAATATTAATATTTTGTTAATACGCGATGAAATCCTTAAACAATCAAAAAATAAGCCTTATGTTTAAACGCTTAGAATAATAATTTTCCTTTAACAAGACTTTAAATTAGTCTTTATAGCTAGAGTTCAAACTAAGATGAAAACTCGTTTTAATTCCCTATTAAGACCGACTTTAATTCCTTTTTTCAACGTGTGTTTGCATAATCGTCCCCTAACTCAACAAGCTGCTAAGGATTATATGTCCCTTTCGCTCTTATGGACATATTGATAAGATCGAAAGGGTCAGACAATACTTAGCGGCTTGTTAAGTTAGCAGACGTTTATGAATAAGGGGACGTTTATGAATAACGTTTATGAATAATATCTTCAGTACATAGTATAAAACAAAATCGCTGCTGCTGTTTGTCACTAAGCACTTAGTACCCTAAGTTTAGTGTGTTTGCATATCTTTAAAAAATGTTACGGATTTTGTTGCGGCTTAAAAAAAACAGTGAATCAAGATGCAAGAACAAATGTCGCTTTAATCATTAATAAGATCATTGATAATTTTCTTGATTACATTGGAGGTATTGGGGAATACACCTTATATGTAATACAGGGTGATCAATCCAAATGGGTCATTATGGAGGTTTTGGAAACCATAGTTAACAGATAGCGAAATCTTGTCTTAAAAGCCTAACTACTAAACCCACAGATCCAATTCTTTGATTAAAATAATTTAATTGGTTTGATTTGATTGATTAAATAAAAACTGGCTTTATTTAATTAGTGTTAATCCCTGTAGGAATATCCTTTTCGAACTTATTTTCGGATAAGCTGCTGTTTGCCTAAAATTTTCAAATTGATTTAAACTTTCAATCTACGGTGGTCCGCATTAACATTTCTGTTCATATTCCGGGCTAATGTACATAAAATGTTATGTACTTATGTAAGTATAACGGAGCATATAAATAAGGCTCAGGTACGCGGGTATTGTAATGGCTTGCACGGTTGCTAGCCCCGACCCATTAATAACTTTGCCGCGTAAAAACAATCCTTTACAGTATGTAAAACGTCTGTAGGACGTTATTGTGTTTATATGCCATTAACGAATGTAGTGCTAAATTAGTAGGTATATTATAATACAAGTGTGAAAAACACTAAGCTAGAAACGAGTAGTGATAGGGGAGAGCGTGTAGGATTCGTACAGTGGTCATATCTCCGCTATCCGACACGCGATCATGTTCATATTTTTATGTATAACGGCCACTAATTTGCATAACTCACCACCGAGCAAAGACGGAAATATGGCATCTAGTTTCTTAAAAACAAAATTAAAACGTGTTTTTGACACCTCAAAGTAATTATAAGAGTCATTTTTAAATGCATTTACTTATTACAGAAATCTTTGCTCAGTTACACACGTAATCAAATATACTTCATAAGCCTAATCTTTGAACTACGTATGAAATGGTTTATTTTATGATTAGGATACGGGTTATTTTTATTTTTTGTTTTAACTTTTTAATTTTTGGTTGGGGTACTTTCGTACAGCCAAGAATGTATGAGAATCCTTACTGTACGAATGTACCCCAATATTTTTGTTAAGTGAGAATTATGTTATTTTCAAATGAAGTCGTCGATATAATTATGAATAAAATATTTGTAAATAAATACAGACAGTTGAGAAAAAAAAATACTATGTAAGAAAGTACCCCACTCTTGAGGCGCTTACGTACAATTTTCATTTTTACCTTCTATTAGCTCTAAGCCGAACTATTCTTAAAGCCAGATAATGTAGCCACCATTGATTTCATTTAAAAATAGCTAGTACTTTTTTTTCTACGAGGAATAGAGTAAAAAGTGTACGGATCCTCCCCACTTTCAACATTAAAACACGTTCAAACGGAGTTTTTTTTAATCGATACGAGTTACGGATTTCCTGTTCTCACGTGTATCATAAGACGTTTTACAGTACAGATGGCCATCCGAAGTTTCGACAAAAAATAAACCACTTCTCCCACTAACGTGTAAATAAAGCACCATCTGTACTGAAATAGTAAAATATAAGGAAATAAAGTGTCTCATTTTTACCAGAGGCAATTTTTTCACCTCAGCGAATCGAAAACCAAAATAGGAGACGAGAGTAAATATTTACATTTATTTATGCCCTTGTTGCACACTCGGCTTTTCACTTCGATTGCGAGGAAAATAAAACACATTTTTCACGGTAATTTACTTACACCACGAAATTGTGGTAAAGTGAAAGAACACAATATTTACTTAAGCAACTTAAACGTTATAAATATTTTTAATTTTCAACATTTTGTTGAGACAATATTGATCAATGCAACGTATCAACCGCTTGGTTTTTTTCGAAATGTTTGATTGGTCTGCCAAATCAAACATTTCGGAGCATTTATGAACAATAATCGACTACTATTTTATCCTCATCATCATCATTATATCAGCCGAAAGACGTCCACTGCTGAACATAGGCCTCCCCCAAAGATTGCAACAATGACCGGTCCTGTGTCACCCGCATCCAGCGGACTCTTGCGACCTTCACCTATTTTATGCAATTTACTGAATTAAATGACAGAAAATACGGATTTCTAATAAATTGACTGAGTGAGCACACGATAAGGGATGTATCTTTTGATTTATCTGTTTTACAAATACAGGTATTAGTTTTACAATTGTTTTAAAGCTTTTACTGAATCAAGAGCATATTGAACGTGTTGTGAAAACACAAATCAAATTATTTATTAACTAAATATTTTGATTTGTACTTTTTATTTTTTCCCAGTAGTCACACTACTTAATACTAACTATATAAATAATTATAAATATTAGATGTCATTACCAAAGAAAAACGACCAAGATCACCTAACGTCCGAGGTGGGGTCGAACCCACGTGCTCAGCTTTCGATCCTGATTCCCTTTTACGGTCCTGAATTTTAGTTGACAAGTGTCACCCCCTCTTCAATGCATCACGGCAGTGAATTTCAATGTCAACCTATAAAAACTTAAACCGCCATTTAAAAATAGTTCTGATTGGTTCATCAAAGTTTTGATTGGCTATATTCTATAAACATTTGTCAAAGATGTTGCGCCGAAATATGCACGGTGTTTAGACAACCGGTATGTCCTGCCAAGATGGGCAGGACTCCTGCCCATCTTGGCACAATTGAACAATTGTTTTTGGGGGCATTATTGAGCTGGCGTTCGACGTCCATGTTATATATGGTCGCAGAATATTTATAATTCAAGAGCATGTTTTGAAATTTTTTCGATGGTTGCTCACTCAATCCACACGCCCGTTATCCAATTTATGAACTTACTCATAAACGGATTCGCACTGTTATAGCCAACCCTGCCCAGGCGGCTCTACAGGTGGAAATACAACCTTGGTAGAATGATTCCATTTAATCACTGTCTGTAATAGTGTTTAATCACAATAAGTGGTCGGCTGACCGGCATTCGGTCGACGCAAACATTTCTATCTGAACTATGTTTTCCGAGGCACTTTCGTTGGCAACGTCTTCTAGAACTTTTCATTTCCCGATCGATTAGTAGTATTATTTAGAAGTACGTACAGTTGTCTAATAATATAGTAGCAACATCTTCGCTTAGTACCCACTTTTCACCTTGGGACTAGTTCGATATGTGTAAGAATCAAACATCGGAATTCATGTACATAGTATTTTTGAGCTGTCATAGGGACTTCTCGGTTATCGACTACCGATTATAATACATATGTATATCGATAAATGCAGAATACAATGTAAAATAATTATGATTACAATTAGAAGTAAACAACAGGCGGCCTTATCGCTAATGAGCGATCTCTTTTAGGTAACTTTTGAATAACTATTATAATTATAAATCCAAGTTAATTGATTTTTAACATTTTATTATATATTATTTATGTAAAATGAATTATTAATTACTTTACAAATTGTATTGCTATAATACGGAACACAATTCGTAGATAATACCAAATGACATGACAGAAAAACGATGAGAAAAGCTATCTCGCCTAATGGTCCTCCTCTAGGGATTTTACTGACAAGGCGGATTTAGGGGTATTGTTTGCTTGTAATAACGCAATACTTGTTTGTGGCAGGTGCTCGGCGGTTTCCTGTGTCTCAAACATACTGAGGCTCGTTCTTATCATCGCTCCAGCATCTGCGAAGGCGTTCCTATGTCAGGTATAATATCTTTATCATCTAAGCATTTACGATAGTAATGACTTTACGAACTACATTGGTAATCTTAAAAACGAGTATTCTTAATCACAGTAAAGGCCCGGCCACGACATTGGTCTAAGGCGACCAGCGGCGAGCGAGTCTATGAGTTGGAGAGGGATGCCGATGTGGGTACTCCCTCTCGCACGTATGGTTTTCCGCTAAGCCGGTCGTCTTAGACCAATGTCGTGAACGCGGCATAAGGTGGATTTAGACCAAATGAGCGAATGCTCATTCTATCCCCCACTCTACAAAATCTTTAAATCTTTTAATTTTAGTGTTTAATTTTAATGTTACTGTTTGAAATAAAACTATGAAAACGGATAAACTCGCGTATATTAACTAATTTTAACTTCATTCCGACGTTTCGAAAAAGATATACGTTGGACCAGGTACGAACCAGACCTAGGATCGCAACCCCTATCCCGTAATCGCCTGCCCAGGTCCTTTATAAAGCGTTTCGCTTCCGAACCCCAGGGTCCAGCCGTCTCAACAGCAACAGGGACGAAGTCGTATTGCGGGATCAAATTTGCGTACTTGGCACGCTTTAACCTAGCCGCATTTTCCGCCGCACCTCCCGCCGAACGGATCGTTTGTGCGAGATGCGACGCAGCAAATGTGCTGACGCACGTGGCATCCCACAACAAACAACGACCTTTGGCCCAGGGAACCAAAGAAAGTCCGTCCGGCCTCTTCCCGTCGGTTCGGCTGAGACCCTGAGGTTCTAACACGCAAGGTAGGTTGGCCGACACCATTGCCCTCCGTACAATATCATTAATCGCATGATGTCGGGGAAACCTACCAGCACAGCGCACACAACTCAGTCCATGGTACCCATTAGCCTCCACCATGGCTCCACAGACGCACAGGTGCGGCTCACAAACCCTACATCCAAGCCGTAATGCAGCGCCAACCCTCCGTCCGTCCTCCGTTTTCATAGTTTTATTTCATGAGTAATCCTCGCGGTAACAGAAGAAAATATTATGTTACTGTTTGCTTGACATTTTTACCGAAATTATTAATTAATAATTACATTATAGCAGTATAGTTTTAGGATAGTTTTTATGAGACTCGTAGTTTGTAGTAAATTTTAGAAGATCCCTTTAAAGAAGAAAAAGAAGATGCTTATTTTGGATGACATTTTGATGTAAAACCTATTAGTTATTGTTATGTTATCTGTTTAGTGTGCCTTTCAAATAAAATAAAAATCAACGAATTTCGACGAATCACGTTATGCGTTACGAACGAATTTTGTAGAGTGGGGGATAGAATGATCATTTGTTCGTTTGGTCTAAATCCACCTTTAGGTACTCATCACACTTGGTTTAGCTATTAGAGTGATGTAACTTCGTAGCATAAGGATGAAATATATCTATATCAGCAAGTGTGTGCATTTGGGCCATTCCATATCATACAGCGTTCGCGAAAACGGGCGTCTTTCCTTTGGGCATTGCGAAAGTCAGCGGTTCTGGCATATACAAATTAGGTTTAAACGGCATAATTCTTAAGAACCAGAAGCCACCTATCGGCTTTTATTCGTCCAACAAGAAAATTAGGGTTTTAGAGCCCTTAATTTTCATATGTCCACAGGAGAAATTGTAAATTAACTCGTACAAAAGTATGACCCATTTTGTCTATTGTAATCGGCCGTTTAGTATAAAACGCGTAAGCAAGCATGTGCGTGCGGGTACCTGGATGCTTAGCCAAGTTGCCAATCGCTAACGCTTAGTAGCGTATCGTAGTTTTCCCTATCTGTCACTCTTTCATAATAGTGCGACAAAGACAGTTAGATGCCTTTCGTTTACGATTGACGATTAAGCGTTAGCGATTGGCAACCTGTTTAAGCACCCTGGTCATATTAACAATTTCATTGCGGACGAGTGCTACGCGCTACGCTCATAGGCTGATCCCGTGATTTTTCCGCTTTGTAGCGAAAATGGACCTCCCACAGAGAACTCCCCTCGGGAGTTCCCCGCGCTCAAAGTGTTAAACGATCATTTTCTATAGACAAAATGCATAGATACGCATGCTGATATGTGTCTTCACATTCACTAACATTGGAATAAGTTGCAAATATTGTTTTCTCAAACTTGCTACGGAATGTTTAGGTTACTTACTTTAGATTAAACCCGGAAATACTAATGATATGTAAAGAGATTTCATGTATTTATTTCACACCTAGGACTGCAAACAGACTGTCTTTTGTTTTGAAACGTCAAACTGTGACACTAGGTCTTGGCATTCAGCCACAGAAAAATAAAACTTAGAAAAAATGTCTATACCACCAGGTAAAACAGATTAAAAAAAAAGATAGGCGCGAATGTTTTTTTTTAATGTTTTAGGATACTGTACTATTGGTATATTTACAAATGACATAGTATGGTTCGGCGAAATCAGTTCGTTATATTTCATGGCAAGTTTGAGAAAAGCACTATACAAATCTCAGCGAGAAACAGGGTTATAACCTCAGTTCCTTCGGCCAGATATATCTACTTGGCCTGTAACCCTTCGTTTCCCGTCCTCTATAGTAATGTACTATTTATTCTGATCAAAATACAACACACAAACAAAACATATTTGTATTTAATAATAATGTGTTCCGAGTCTCTCGGATTCAGCGGTCGCTTTGCGTACACTATGAATGAATAATATAAAGCATATTACAGTGAATATAATCTTTATTCAAGCTATTTTAGCTCACAAATTGTAACCACAAAGCGACATGAAATATTCTTATTTTCTGGTTTCATAAGGTCACACCTTGTTAGCTTATTACGGTCCTTTTTACTTTTTACGTTAGCCTTCAATTATGGCCTTTGTAAGTCTGTATCTCATTTGCCAAAGGAAAAAGCATGTTTTCTAAGTACGATAACTTTTTCGATTTTAAGTTAATTCATGGAAGCGGTGGTGGCTCAGTGGTTTAGACGTTTGACTTTCAATCCGGAGGTCGTGGGTTCAAATCCTGGCTCGTACCAATGAGTTTTTCCGAAACTTATGTATGGAATATTAGATCCATTAGCTTTCGGTGAAGGAAAACATTGTGAGGAAAGCTGCATAATATGAAATTCTAAGGTTGAAGTTCCCAACCCGCTTAGGGCCAGCCGTGGGGACTACAGCCGAATCCCTCTCATTTATGAGAGGAGGCCTGTGTCCAGCAGTGGGACTTTATATAGGCTAAAATATATTATTAATATTAAATACTAAGTTAACCCTTAATTTGGCAAATTTCAAAAAAATCGTGCGTTCTTGCCTCCTCGCCATTGTACATATATTATAGAGCAGAAAATTCTGTCTTAAATAAAAATAAAAAAAAGGGGGTCGAAGACTATGTTCACTGTGACATACATTGCCAAATTAAGGGTTAATTCATGTCATGATAAAATAAATTGAGCAGGCTATGTAATTTGGGTGACCCGTTGACCACGAATACATAGTGTTCGAAAAGTCGGAATGTAGAAGTATTTGAAAATATTATGTACGAGTATGGTTGTTTATATTAATTGCACTAAATCAGTAATTAGAGAATAGATCTCAAATTATGGTCAAGAGTTCTTTGTACTTGTATTTTTAGCTTGGCAACAGTCCCAACCTGTAGTAGGCTACGAGTAAGTAGGTAAGTCAGCCCGCTCTCACAAAGTAAACAGCACTGCGGGAGGTTTACTCAGTATGATGACTGTCGTACCGTGACTAAAGTGGATCAGTGTGTTGTGGAAAGTGAAAAAGTCATACCCGGTTTTAACCGACTTTAAAAAGGAGGAAGTTCTCAATTCGCCTGTTGTTTTTGTGTGTATGTTAATTGATATCTCTTAGAATTTGGAACGGGTTTTCAGTATTTTTCTTTAATTGAACGTGTATAACCCCGAGGGCCCGAGATGGTCCCGATTCCAGCAAGTCGGGGTCTGATGTTATGATCAGAGATCGGACAAATGTACGTCATTGTTCGTAATAATATGGACATGACTCCAAAGTTGATTGAAAAATTAATCATTTTCAGATATTTAGCTATTTGACGCCGGTAACTATGAAGACCCTTGTAAATAGTTAGTCACCTCAAAGCTTCGAAATCAAATTTCAAGAAATTATTCGTTTAATTATTCAAATAATCAAATTTAGAGTCATATCCATATTATTGCGAACAATGACGCACATTTATCCCATCTCTGTTTATGATTTCGAAGAAATCGGTTGAAGACTGTTTTAATTTTTTTTTTGTGATTATGTTATGAAGTCTATATAATAATCCCTATTGACTACGTAGCTGTTTACATGAATACTTATTTAGGTAGTATAATTACTGCCATGAGTTAGCAGAGAAGTGCAAAAGTTAGTGCGTTAACTTCCACATCCTGTATTTGTCATAACCTTGAACTATGTATAGGTAGCTCAGGCAGTCTATAGTGTCTGCGTTATTACGATTTATCCATCTTGCTCGCATCATATTACCAGGGATGACGATGCCTATCTAATGTAAGGTCAGTGCGGCTAAGTCCGGCATAGGTATTTTATTTTTAAGGAAAATCCGTCATAGTGCGGCTAAGTCCAGCATATTTTATTTTGAAGGAAAGTCCGTCATATGCGTCGTATACTGTTCTATTAGGGTCGGAAATCAGTTGGTAGACGGACTTTCCTGATAGATGGTCTTACCCGCATTGACCTGTCCTATACATATCTATTCAAATCGTATAACGTCCTAGTACCTATCTGTGAAGAAGAACGCGCAATCATAAATCCATTGTTTTGTATTTGATGCACGAACTCGGACCGCGTGTATGTATCCCAATAAATCCGGATCATTTCAAAATATTTGAATATTGGAAGAACGGGAACGCACACGTACAGGTAATTTAGTCTCGTATAACTGCGAACACCAGGGTAGCAATGAACAAGTTGGAGCACATTCTTTACATTATTTATTAAAATAGCCGGAAATTTTTATTAGTAAATTCTCATGAAAGTAAATATATTATTAACCTTTTAACCATCAGAGATTTTTCATGGAGCGTGCCCGTATCGCCATCAATACAAAATTATACCACGCTGATCAGTATGCTTAGCACATGATTAGTATGTCAGTATGTCGCCGGGAGATAGATTTTCCATATTTTAGTAACTATATGAATAAAAGAGGGATGGATAGTCTATCTCGCGGCGACATATTTTATCGCACTAATCCTGTGCTAAGCCTATTGGGCTTGCATTTGAACGAGACTCATTTATAAAAACCTAATCAGACGATTGTCTGATTTATCAGACAAGAGCTAGGTGAGCTTGACATTGACTGTCTGATATCAGATTAAGACGGTTAAAAGGTTTAGAACATAATGTTTTGTATTAGGGCTTATTAATGTTTTGTTAGGGCCTGTATTAAGTTCTCAAGTATCATAGAAATTGACCTTCATCATCACCCGAAAGACGTCCACTGCTGAACATAGGCCTCCCCCAAAGATTGCCACAATGACCGGTCCAGTGTCCGCAAAATAAGAATTTGACCTTAATACTTGGCAATAAAAATGTAAAAACACCGCAACGAAATTTCCATTTGGGAACAATTCCATTTTTGGAAATTTATCTTCAGTGCATTTTCCGGCAGTGTATTCCGTGCGCTAGTCGAAAACAAAAAAAATGTTCTGTGAAGAAACCTAAAAAATTGCATTATTTCATTAACACACATTTTCAGAATACAATTTTGGTCTTAATTTTATATATCGCCTTATTAAAACCTTCAACCTTGAGTTCGCATACATTTTTAATTGACATTATTGATATTTATTATTAGGAACGAATGACGTATAAATAAACTGTTTCACGATATATTATGTGGCAAAAACATCATCCATATTTGTTTCCTTCTTGTTTTACCTGGGGCTTATTTCTCGAAAGCTTGTAACTTGTAATACAAGCGGAAGTCCTTATCTAATTAATAGTATTAAAAAGAGACTTCCACTAAGACTAACTTCGAACTTACAAGCTTTCGAGAAATAGGCCTCTGCTGCACAGAATATAGGTACCTAGAGTTATGTTAGAACGTGTAGAAGCAACTAGCCTAATAATATATGTTGCGTTCGTATATTTGAACCCTTCTTATTTGAAGGGGTAACCATGACGTCAGCGAAATTTCACGCCTCATTTGTGACTGATCCTTGCCACACTTGTTGAGCTAACCTTCGACGGATATCGTTACGTCATTGGCAATAAACAAACAAAGAATAAGAAATAAATATTTATCATGAATGGATTACTAACTGCTAGAATGTAAATGTCTGTACATATCCAGGTAGTTAAAATCAACTTCAACACACTAATTATTACAATTATATAATAAATAAATAAATATCTTGGGACATCTTACACAGATCGACGTCCCACGGTAAGCTCAATAAGGCTTGTGATGTGGGTACCAGGGGACGATATATGTGTATAATAGATACATATAGATACTTAAATACATAGACAGCCATGACAAAGGAACAAATATTTGTGATTAGTAAATACACAAATATTGCTCTCGCCGGGATTCGAACCCGGAACCTCCAGCTTCGTAGGCAGGGTCACTAATAACTAGGCTACGGAAGCTGACAATAATAAACTGATGGATAATAGACTCATAGAAAAAAAATCACCACGATAAATAAATAGAAAATACTCTCTTTTCTATTTAGAAATTGTGTAAAAATATGATATTTTGGCTAAGGAATGTGGAAAATATCCTCATTGTTTCCACATTCCTAAGTCCTGGTATTTTTTGTAATATTTTGTATTCTCAATATTAACACAAGAAGGTTAACAAAAACTTTGCACCGTCGTCAAATAAATAAACTTTAAAACTTTCTTATAAGAATAAATCGATGCATAAAATTAGGCACGAAATAATAGCCCTTCCACGATAAACGCTCATTAAATTATTATTAGGTGTACTAAACGTATTCGGGCGGATTTTTATTTTGTTGTAGTTTTTTAAAATTTTTCAAATTTGGAGTTTTTTACTTTTTTTTATACTCAGAATCGCGAGCTCTTTAGATCCTCATTACAAGAAAAAGTGTCCTGAAAATTCCATACATTTTTTGTCTTCCACTGAGTTACGGTTGAAGAAAGTGTATGAAAAATAGTAACTCAATGGATTTTTTTTGTCATTTTTTTATTTCTATCAGGATCGAAGAAAATGCAAAAAAGCCCAAATTTGGAAATTTTAATACCTTCGCGGACACTAACTGCCTATAGGCGTAAATAATCTCATTGTTTCTTTTATTGTGTCTGGAGTAGTGTCCGCGAAGGTGTTAAAAAACGACAGCAAAATAACCCCCCCCCCCCATTCAATAAGGCAATGAATAGCTCGTTATTCTACTCGTAACTAGTAATCAATGAATCGTTGTCAGTATGACGTAGATACAATGCCGCCTACACACAAAGTTAAAATACTAGGGTCTTGGTATTCATTGAATAGCTTTATGAGAATCCCCATTTTCTGAAGAGGCAATTTTATGATTTAATTAATTTAGAAGTGACTAAGTTGAATTAGACGTCCACTATGAGAACCCTCTTTACTTAATTAAAAATAATGAGTTAAAAATACTTGGGAAGTAGGGTTAATTTAATTAAGCAGTCCTTACTTTCATCTTGAAATGAAGTCCAGGGAATTGCGAAACTGACAGTGATTTCAGTCGTTTTTTCCAACAGTGTATTAGTCCGAAAAATTATGGTATCTAATTATTTAATGAATAAACTAGTTTTATAAATCAGCAAAAAACATTAATCACGGTACAATTCGATGTGCTGTCAAGATAAAAAGAATCGGGCTTCTGATTTACTGTGCCTGAACTTAGAAACTAATTCTAAGTATGATCAATTGATAGCTATTATTGTGGTATGATTTACGACGATATAAACAAGTGGCAAGATTATATCAAAATAAGCTTCAATAATAGCATAAATGATGTCAATAATAAACTGCAGGCTATTTTTAACTTAAATCACGGAAATAAGGTCCCGCCATTCTGCCCGGGTCGCACGCGACGTGACGCACGCGCGATCACAATCAAATAAAATAATTCTCACTTTTGGGCACTAATAGCTAATCCGAATAATTAAGAATCCCTGGGAGCGTAACCCAGATGCCAATCGCTGACGCTCAATCACGAACTTAACGCAACCGTCTTTCTCGCACTAAAAAGAGCCACAGAAGAGAAAACTACCCTAGGCTACTGAGCGCTAGTGATTGGCATCTTGTCTATGCACGACCATAAGTTGAAATTCCGAACAATACTATTAAGGAAATTGTGGTGCAACTAAAAACGGTTACAGTTCTTTCGTTCGATGTAATTGGGTCATTGTCAGTCGGAAAAACAAAAGTTACATGTCCACTCGGTGATCAAAAGTTAACTGCTTTTATAAGTCTATGTTACGATTTTTATTACTTAGGGTTGTAGAACGGGGAGCCTAGTTGCAGTAATTGTTTTATCGCAAAATTAGTACACAAATTCCTTAACTTATATATCTGTCCAACGAAAAGACGATAACCTAAATCTAACAATGACCCAATTCACTGCGTCCCAAATGGTGCTTAAAGTCACCTACTTGAAGAAACATCAGGGAGAAGGAGCAATTTATTTGAAATGTCTGGAGATTGGCCGTATGGTGACGGCAGTAAGAATACATTTGTCACCACCCCAACTCCTCCTGCGGGTGTAGTAAGAGCAGAGTAAGGGATTGAATTGTCACTGACCATTCATTGAGAAAAGGTTGATGACGGGCACCAGCATCATCATAGTGGACAGATTACTGCGATCGCCAATCCGCTTGGCAAGCGTAGCGATTATGGGCATTTACCTCGTAATGCGTCCATACGCATAGTTAATAGGGAGGCCTACGTCCAGCAGTGGTCTAACATAGGCTGATGATGTGTGTTGTCTGGAGATTTTTTAGGGTTCCGTAGCCAAAATGGCAAAAACGGAACCCTTATAGTTTCGCCATGTCCGTCTGTCCGTCTGGCCGCAGCGTAGCTCAGTGGCCGTTAATACTAGAAATCTGCAATTTGGTACAGGTATACACGGTGGAATTTAATCGGTGAACAGGAACCCATTTTTCTTATTCAGTAATCGATGGCGGTCACGTTTATGTAGTACTTAAGTGGAACCAAGTTTTTTTTAGCATAATTTTTTTTTATGTTGAAATTAAAATTTATTGTCACCCTACTATTCGTAATGGTTTAGTCTGAAAAGTTTAATACCTCTTTTCAAACTATCAGCCATATAAACTTAAAACATAAATGAGCAATAACCACTCACATGCTTTAATTTTTGCGATAGACTCTATTCCTATGTAAAATAAGAGCGATGCATGGCTGATAGTTTGAAAAGAGGTATTAAACTTTTCAGACTAAACCATTAGTAGGGTGACAATAAATTTTAATTAAAGTTTAATTTCAACATAAAAATTTGTTATGCTAAAAAAAAAACTTGGTTCCACTTAAGTACTACATAAACGTGACCGCCATCGATTACTGAATTAGAAAAATGGGTTCCTGTTCACCGATTAAATTCCACCGTGTATACATATTATTCATGCCAACAAAGTCGTACAATGAAAACTAGAAAAAATATATTTTCGGGTACCTTCCCAACTCGTGAAGTGGGGATGATTTTTTTTATTTGCTGTAATCCTATAGTGTGGGGTATCATTGAATAGGTCTCTTAAAAAGAATAAGGGTCTTTTAAGAAAGTATTTTTCTAAAGTCAATATATTCGGAGTTAATCGCTCCAGAACAAAACATAATTGTGTAACTTTTGATCCGTAAGTCCATAAAATATGAAAAAAATCATGAATAGTAATCGGTTCTCAAATTAGGTTCTATCACCGATATATTAAAACGATGCTTTCATTGGTTTTGGATGATAGCCGCGTGGACCAGTTATTGAAAAGGATGTGTTGTTATTTATTTGGACTCTTAAGCAAAGTGTGAAATTCCAGCCTACATGCCAGAGAAAACTGACACAACCTTCTTAAGGAAAATAACTGCCATTGTCATTTACTGGCGCAGTAACTGAAATCCCATTCGTTTAAACGCGTTTCTAGTTTACTGTACGCTATATTTATGCCTTTACCTTCGTAGTTCCATTGGTTTCATAACAGAAAATAGAATACACGCTAAAGGCTGCGACGAAAAGGTCACAACTTTTTTTTTTCAAATGTAGAGGCTAGATCCAAAAACTTCATCGTCTTAACATTAAAAGTCAGGAAAAACTGCTTGCCGAGCCTAATGCAAAAGTATAAGGTGTGGAAAAAGAACAGCAATTCAAATATTTTTCAGTACTACAAATTTATTTAGAGTCGTTAAATAAAAGTCACTTTCTAATTATATATGGGAAGATAAATAGTAATTCTAAGTGTTCTTGTAAAACGATGATGTCATCAATAACCATATTGCCATTATATAGTATTAAGGTAAAAACACCAATTCATCACTTAGTACACAATGAATTCTACATAATGGTTAACCATTGCCCAAAAACTGTATTTTTAAGATAGGAATAACCGCTACGCGCGCTTGCCTTGATGTTCCCACCGATAGCTAAACCGACACCGCAGTGAAGTGTTACGCCAGTCCTATCACTAGTGTTGTATTAAGCGAAGTTTCGTTTATTAGTTACTCTACAATACTCTACATAGTAAGATGGAAGTACTAGAGCGCAACATGTCAACAGAGAATATTTATTTGAATCACGATATTTTGCTCATATATAAATCTACATAAAGTATTGTCATGTGTTTTAGGAGAGGAGTTTGTTAGTTTTAATAAATAGTACCTATTTATTTTATAGGGGGAAAATATCAAAATTTCTCAAAATTGCAAATTTTTTTAGTCAACTCCATTGTATGAGTCAGCGTCAGGTCCTTTTGCTGGCAATCCCAATAGACGACACTTCAGTACAAGTTTCAATGTAACATATTGGGTTGGGACATTGGATATATTAACACTGAGTCAGTAACAG
>JALPQI010003611.1:0-73730 GCA_025490895.1 Thaumatotibia leucotreta | reverse complement strand
CCCTTATAATGATAATGACGGATTTTCCGACGCAATTTTGTATGCCGTATTTCCAACACAGACCTTCCACAAAAAATCAATATCAGACTTGATTTTTTGACTTTCTGCAATTTCAATTATTATAAAATTATATTATTTTAAAGTTCCAGGATTGGCAACGCAAGAAATGAGAAGGCGTGTAAAAGACTTCAATCGTCAAATATTAGTGACACCAATCGAAATCAAGCTGGCATGTGGATCGCGTATGGGCATGAGTCTACTGCTCTGTATTCTCTCTGTGTCTGTCTATTATACTATAGTTTTACTTCAGTTCGGTCATATAGTGTAATAAGCTTTAATATACATTATTTTAGGCTTATAATTGTTTATTCTGTCTATTAAATAATCCGTTGCCACTGTTTTATTTCATGAATGACTAGTGTCGAGGTAATTGAAGACAATTACCCTTCGTTGCCTTAACTTGGCCTATTGTTACTGGTTATATGCGTTTATACCCTTAACATAAACACTTGTTAGTATGTATGTTAATGTTATCTATTGCATTTGTTTTGAATTGTGTTGTGTGTTTAACCCACTTACGCCGACCAGGTGTTATAACACCGATTTTTTCGTTTTTTTTTTGGATAATTGTAGTTTTTTATTGACAATTAATTACTTTATCGTAAAAAATACGGGGATCACGTTTTTTGGTTTCAGGCTTATCTGGGTTAAAGTCACTATAACAGCACCAATATATTTATCGTTCCTATTCATTTTTCGATTATATTCCTATTTATGTGTTTGTGTTAAGTAATTAAGTTCTATCGATTTGTGTTTTGGTGCAGTAGGCATTTTCAATGATTTGTTATCTATTCAAGTAAGTACTTATACTATGATTATACTTATCTTATCTTATTGGTCGGGCTCTTGCTTACACTATGACCCATTGGGATCTTTTGTGTAATTGTCTCCTGTTTCGCCTACCCCAGGGATTGTTCTATCAACTTAATGACGGACCCTACCCCTAGCGGTAGCATTTTGATCTCCTCCGGTTCCAGATAGCCGGATTCGAAGTCTTTCATCCTTGGTCTGGCGAGGGCATGATATTCGCACATCAAGTGTTTCATTGTCTCCTCTTCCTCGCCACACATTCTACAATCTATGCTGTCGAAAGACCCATTTTGGCCAAAAGAGTTTATTATACTTATTACTTCTTATATTCTATTATTATCATATTTTTACTACTGTACTTACTCTATTATTTTAAAACAAACTTTCATCTTAATGTTTAGAAAGCCACATTAATATCGCGCAGAATCTTTGCGTCTCTAATTGGGTTATTCTGGAGGTGCGTTGGAATATCCAATTTCTTGTATAGGCGTGAAAATGGGCACCCTCGGCTGTCGCCCCAACTTAGAAAGACAACAGACATTTCGTTTCTTGAAAATAATATCTTTATTGGTCCTTTTTAGGAATGAAGACCACCTAATTGCTTGTTTATATTTATTATAATTAGTTTTTCAATTCGTCAGATAAAATAATGCTGCCAGCATCTTCAGTATCATACTATGAGGGCGACATTTAGGTACATATACCTAAAACTAATTTAGTTGTTTATTTATTGTTTTTAATTATCAGTATAACACTTATAAATAGATAGATTATACACAAGGCGACCAAAACATAAGTGCATTCCCGCTCCCTGTGAGGTTTTAAGAATAGAACTCCTAAATGGTTTTTGGGATTTAGGGGGTCGCGAAAGAATTTTAGCAGTTATAAAGGGCCCCGACATCACAAAGTTTGAAAAACATTGCTTTAGACAGCTTAACAATTTAAAAAAATCCCCTAGGGTGCCTATTTTGTGTCCTAAAACTCACTGGCAACGGGAATGCTTTTATGTTTTGGCCACCAGAGGCCCGTTTCTCAAAAGCTTGTAACTTGTAATACAAGTGGAAGTATCTTTTAAACATCATTAATAAGATAAAGGGCATGTTTATCAAAAGCTTGTAACTTGTAAAACAAGCGGAAGTCCTTATCTAATTAATGGTGATAAAAAGAGACTTCTACTTGTATAACAAGTTACAAGCTTTTGATAAACATGCCCAAGGACTTCCGCTTGTATTACAAGTTACAAGCTTTCGAGAAATAGGCCCCTTGTCTATAATCTGCATCTAAGTGTGTATTAAATCTATGAAATCCTTTCGTCTTACTCCTTCGATGCTATTTCATCAGCCAGATTAGTTGTTTACAACCCTTTGCAACATAGACAAATGTTGACAAGTATGATAACTGGTTAACTATCTAGTTAACCAGTTATCAAACTTGTTTGTTAACTTGATAACAGTTAGTTTGATAACTGGTTAACTATCTAGTTAACCAGTTATCAAACTTGTCAACAGTTGCACATGAAATGGATGAAATAGTGCAGTTGCAGTGCATCTGCACTATTTCATCCGCGGAGATACACGTGAAAAAGTTAGAAAAGATGACAGTAAATAGTAAAAGTATCATTATTAAAACACTCTACACAAAGCATTACAACAAAATTGTGACGTACTTTCGTGTATATTCTCATACTTACTATAAATTTATCGGAGTCACAGGAAAGGGGCCTTGATCCCCGCTCCGGGTCGTTCCTGGAGCAAAGAGTGTCCATCGCGATTCAGCGCGGAAACGCTGCGAGCGTGATGGGCACCTTTGCGTCGGGAACCAATCGGGCGGTTTGGGTGGGTAGCTCCTTTTAAGAGTTTTTTGTTTAGTTTTAATTTTATTTAAGTTAATATATTAATCTCATCATCATCATCATCTCAGCCATAAGACGTCCACTGCTGAACATAGGCCTCCCCTCTAGTCTGGACCTCCACATGCACCGGTTAGATGCGACATGCATCCAGCGTGTCCCGGCGACCTTCACAAGGTCGTCTGTTCATCTTGTGGGTGGACGTCCTACGCTGCGTTTGCTTAGCCGTGGTCTCCACTCGAGCACTTTTCGACCCATCGACCATCTGCTCTGCGTGCAATGTGGCCTGCCCATTGCCACTTCAGCTTACTAATCCGGAGAGCTATGTCAGTAACTTTAGTTCGCCTACGGATCTCCTCATTTCTGATTCGATCACGCAGTGAAACTCCGAGCATAGCCCTCTCCATAGCTCTTTGAGCGACTCTGAGTTTAGAGATGAGGCCGATGGTGAAGGACCACGTTTCGGCGCCGTAAGTCATCACTGGTAACACACATTGATATATTAATATTACTTATGCTAATTTATTGTTTAAGATTTAGTTTGTACCTAGTTAATATTATTCCTAAGTAGTTATTGCTTTTTAATAAAATTTGCTCTAAGAACATTGTGAGTTGTGACATCTGGTCGTATTCATACACTACGCGCGTATGTGTTCCGTTAGCAGGTGTCCCGTAATCGAGATCTAGTATACTGTTATACAGGGAAGGAACCATTTTTATAATGAGCTCTTTTTACGACCGCCCGCCAATTTACTTGATGGCAAGATCTTTTACGCTATAGGATGTTGCAATCGTTCCTTGGACTTTTACGGGCGGGAGTCGATTTAACTGGATTATAAGTACGTGCCTCATCTGATGGGATTTAGCTTACAAAAATAGGCGCTAATCCAACTACTATCGTGAGGTACACTAGTAATGTCCATTAAAATAAATAATAAGCTCCCGGATTCCATAAAATAAGTTGAAAAGTACAATATTTATACTAACGAAATTAAACAGTTGTTACTACAGAAATAAAATTACACTATTAAGCGATTTTTAATGACATTTTGTAACTTAGATAATTGTAGGTGCATAATAATTGACACAGGACATTGTAGTGAAAAATTACTTATATTAACTTAGTATTAGCTTTTTTTGACACTTGTTTTAAATTTGCAATGTAATGATAAACTTGATTATTAGTTGAAATGCTCCGCTCCATGGAAATGTAATTATATTGCAGTGCCCAACAGGGATCACGAAGATCTAGCTTGTAAGTTTACCATCTTTATAACTTGTGAAATTGCAATTAAGTATTGAGTATTGAGCTGTATTCGTTTGTTAAAAGCATCGATTGGGTCTAAATTTTTTTCGTTGTTTTATTTAGCGTCCCTAAAAAAACGTGACACAGTTGTGATTTTTTTCAACTGCAAAAAGCGTGACATAGTGGTTTGAAACAAGACAACGAAAAGAATTTTCACCTGATTGCAAAAAAATATCTAAAGCTTTAATCAAAATAATAATCACGACCGCGTCAGTTGTGTAATGAAAGTTAGTCGTACAAACTATGTGGTATATCCCTGTCCAAAACACTTAAAGTAGAAAAAAGGGGGCGAAAACAAAAAAAGTACCGTAGTATAAGTAGGAGCGTACCGTGAAACTAGACAACTTTGCCTTCAGAAATATGAATTTTCGATAGGTATTTAATTGCTATACCTAGCTATCACTAAGACCGAGTTTCCGAGGGGTGCAGGCATCAGCCGCGAAAGCCGAGCACATGGGTTCGATCCCCACCTCGGACGTTGGTGATCTTGGTCGTTTTTTCTTTGGTATATGACATCCAATATTTATAATTTGCTATACCTACTTACAAAAAAAATCCTAGTTCCTTTGTTTCCATACTTATGATTCTACAATTTCCTCTATTTTGGCTACAAATTACTTACTTATTCAAATGTCCTTCAAAGTTCGTCATTTCGTTACCCGTGACCTAGTCTTCAAAGAAATCAGAGTACACTGCACCAGTGTTTGTTTAACAATTGAGCTGTAGAATTTCATTAGGAGGCGCGCCATATTTGTTTTACCGAGTGAGTTTGCGAGCGCGCCCATGCCCGTCAGCTATACAAACGATAGAAATTATAATTGTCTATATTGGACGATGTCTAATCAAATGAAGCTAATATAGGTACATCAGCCTTATAAATTGTGTTAGGGTCACGTTTTATAGCATAGCTTAACAGCAGGTCTAGCCAAGAGTCCATTCTGCAATCGTATACGATAAGCGATAAGTCACGTGAGTACGATATTGTATGGAAATGGTCACGTGTGTTTTCGATCGAAACTGTCATTCTCATACATTTATTACTAATCGCTTATGGTATACGTTGGCAGGCTTACCAGGGGTCAAACTTAAAATCATGTTACGAGTCTTTCCGGTGGACATTTTAAAAGTTAAGGGCTATGAGAGTTAATTTTCTTATTAAACCCTTATTGTCATATAAAAGCACTCCTTTCCTATTGAATTGTGTGATAAAAATCACGACTACACTCCTACCAGTTGCTTACTATTAGCCACAGGAAAGAGGGGCTCTACAGTTCAGCTGAACACGCACTTTTTCTTTCCTGTGGTCGATAGTTAACAGCCTGTGGACAGGTAGTAATGATTTTTATCATACAAAGCAATGGAAAAGGAGGACGTCTTAATGAAGATTAGGCTTTCATAAGAAAAGGCTTTAACTTTTAGATTGTCCACCGGAAAGACTCCGAACATGGGTTTGCGTTTGACCCAGTTAGTTAAACTCACGATCCCGTGATTTTTCCGCTTTGTAGCGAAAATGGACCTCCCACAGAGAACTAACCTCGGGAGTTCCTCGCGCTCTAAATGTTAAATCACTACAAGGTTCGTGCCGCGTGCCTTTTGGTAGCATCGGATTCAGTGCTTGATAATGGAGATGGAGAGTTTAACCGATTAAGTAGTTATATTTTAGTGAAACAATGTCCCAAGGTAGCTTAAATTTAAAATAAACTAAATTACTTTTTCATCTCTCCTGATCGCAAAATTCAATTTTCGTAAGGCTGGTTTCAGTGTCACGCGGACCAGCGCGGACCGCCCGCGCGGATCTTTCCACGCGGAGCAATATGTTTGGCCGTCCGCGCGGATACCTCCGCGCCAGTCTGAAACGCGCCATCGATTCAATACCTATTACTCCGCGCGGAAATTCCGCGCGGGCGGGTCCGTGTGACACTGAAACCAGCCTTAGTATAGTTCGAAAGTATTTTTTTATTAAAATTTAATCGATTCATATACTATCCTCAAAGTCGAAATAAAAAGTTTTTAACTGAAGTTAAAGTGACCTATTGCCCCTCGAATTATTGACCTTGAGGCCTCATTTGCGGCCTTTGTAGAAGTGCAGGACCATTTTGTTGTAGTTATTCTATTTTTACTGTCAATGCTAAATCGTGTATTCTATTGTCACAAATAAATATTTTCCTTTTATTCCATGTAATTTTGTATGAATGTTCACAAGCTACTTTCAACCATGTATTTCTAAAAAACTCTTAGACTTAAACTTTCACGATTATCTTATTTATCACTCATATTTACGCGATTAAGACCCGTTTGTCTTTAAAATATAAACTCTTAGACCTCCACAACTTGCCATTAGGGTCGATAGGTAAAAAATTGTACACAGCCTTACTGAAAACAAATATGACGATCGATGCGATCGCGTCAATTGTGTTACGAAAGTTAGTCATACAAACTATGTGGAAGAACCTTTGGCAGTAGATAGCAATGTACCGAGGAGAAGTTTCATAAGCAAAGCCCAACTATGCTATTCTCTTATTCACACATTCGACGCTGCGTTCGTCAACGAGCTCGACGTCGAGACAGCTTTGTCTAAAATCCTAGCTGCTTGATTTGATATTAGGAATGGAGGCTGTGAGCGAGGTTGTGGGCGAGTTCGTCACTGTTTTTCGTTAGAGAATACGATATTCGTACATTAAACGTCAAACTCTCGACGCAGTGTAGTTCCAGCTCACGCCGCATTTGTCGCCGAGCACTTAGTGTCGTTTAAAGTACATTAGTGAATACCATTTTTAGGCTCGACGCTGCCGCAGCGCTGGCACAGCGCTGACAGCAAGGCGGTTTCCTTAGTGAATAACACTGCAGCGAGGGTGAGCTGTTTTCATACTAAATGACATGTATCACGTGATATTTAGTATGAAAACAGCTCAC
Source organism: Thaumatotibia leucotreta (assembly GCA_025490895.1). Lineage (NCBI taxonomy): Eukaryota > Metazoa > Arthropoda > Insecta > Lepidoptera > Tortricidae > Thaumatotibia > Thaumatotibia leucotreta. Next base: position 66,792 of record JALPQI010003611.1, on the reverse strand, counting down.
CCCCCCCGAGCATTGTTCATAAGTTGCGAAAGTTCTATAGAGAATTTTCTCGGCAAGTTAAATTTTTCAAGCAATCTATTCATGCCAAAACCTTTGTATACACATTTCTTTTAAGGTATATTTTATGCTTTGTTTACTTAATTGTGAAATACAATAGAAACATTCTCAATGAGAACTTACTCTGAAGTTCCCGAATATATTTCGGCAATTTTGAGAATGGTCTGCAACTTATACATTGCTAGCAGTAGAAAAAAACGGCAAGTTTAAAAGATGTAGGTTCGTATTGTTGATCACTTAGAAAATTTTGTATTGTCGCCCTTTTTCAGTGCCAAAAGTTGTTACACAAAATTTGATTTCCTAACACAAAAATATTAGTCAACCGCCGTATATATCGTCGCCTGGTACCCCCATCACAAGCCTTAATTGGGCTTACCGTGGGATTAGGTCGATTTGTGTAAGATGTCGCAAGACGTTTATTTATATTATTTATTTATAGCGTTACATTTTGTTTTCATAAAAGTCCTTTAACTAGGTACGTTTTTTAGCAATCGCCCCTAAAAGTGATATATTTGGTACCTATGATTTGCTCCTTCTCATCCATCAATCATTGACAGTCCTAGAGTAACACGTCGGAGCAATAAAGACGTCGACGTGACTAACCTTGAGTACTTTAGTGAGCTGAGTGAGCTCTTTTTAAAATATTTTATTGTTTTGCATTGGCAATAACTACCCAACAATTTACACAACAACAACACTTTACGTCATATTTTAAAGACAAACGGGTCTTAATCGCGTAAACTTACGTTTAATTATATCCTGACGTTTCGGGCATGACGTTACACCCGTGGTCGCAGGCAGACTCAGGCAGGTCAGTCTGCCTGCGACCACGGGTGTAACGTCATGCCCGAAACGTCAGGATATAATTAAACGTAAGTTTACGCGATTAAGACCCGTTTGTCTTTAAAATATGAGTGATAATCGTGAAAGTTTAAATCAACACTTTACGTGTAAAATACAATTTACCTACCAAGTTTAATAAAGCTCACTTTCTGAGCATGTACGTTTTAATAGTATATTACGATAAAAGTGCGAAAATTACGAAATGCACTCATTACAATAAAACACATCCGAAGGGTGTTTTCAATCGACACGAGTTACGAATTTCCTTTTCCTGATGACCGAAAAGATGACCCTCCAAAGTCTTCGACCTGTCATCAAAAGAACACCACTTCTTGCATTAGGGCGTAAAAAAAACATGTACTGAAAAATAAATAATGGGTTTGTGTGGCCAATGTCTATGCAGTTTAAAAACTCCGTTGAATCTGTGCCAGCGCTGTCGTCTCGGCGAAAAGTGCAGTCTTTACTTAGCCAGTGTTTTAGTTTCTCGCTTCGAAGTGTTGGCAGAAGCTTGATGTGAAATACTGGGGGCCTACAAGGAACATCGAAAATTTCGACCATCACTATCGGGGATCTATCTCTATCACTCCAATGAAGGCGCAATTGGAGTGAGTGATATAGGTAGATTCTCGAGATTTACTATTATTTATGTTTGCCGTGGAACTACTTGCGTTGCGTTAGAATGATGTACGAGTGTTTTGATGTAAATGTGGTTTAATATTCGTCATATCTTAACGAATCACGTAACAGTACAGTAGTACTACCGAGGCCGGGAAGTGAGTCGTTGCCGGCCGAATATAAAGGTGCGTTCAAACCAAAAAAGAATTCGCTATTCTAACCCCCTACTCTACGAAATTCGATCGTTACACAAAACATGATTGGTTGATTTCGTAGAACGGGCGATAGAACAGCGAATGCTCTTTTGGTTTGAACGCACCTTTATATATAGACAACAAAAGTCAAATACGATACCGACACCTCATTTCAAGTTTTACCTGTTTGAAAATTACAAAAGAGGCACTTGCCGGCCTGGCCGACAACGAGGTACTTCCCGGCCGCTCTTAAGGAACGTAACGACAACATTTCATTGCATGTCTGAGAAAACTTATGTTAAATATTATTGTCTTGACATTTGGGAGCATCACGTTACACCCATAATTGGCGAGATAATGTATCAACACCCTCTAACGGCACGAGTTTTGCGAACTACCCGCATTAAGTTTTGATTATTCACTTCTAGACTAGAACTTTCGCTACATGTTTCACCACGCTTACATTTGTAAATCACCCGGGATCCCGCCTTTTCCAGACCGAATATTAATACCGGTATTGAAAATGTGTATTCCGGTATTAATACCGGTATCAAAAAATCCCAGTATTTGGAAGCCCTATAGTACAGACGAAGCCAACTAATTCGTTTGACGCTTTCTAACAGCCGTAATATTTTCTTTATCACTCATATTTTAACATGTGTGATAATCGTGAAAGTTTAAATCAATATTTTGCTACTACTTTTTTATCTTACGTCTACATCATGATGAGAAGGTTCTCAATCCAACTGTTTTTTTGTATGGTAGTTACTCGATATCTTCGAGAATTGGAACCCAATTTTGAAAACATATCTCACGGGTATAACCCAGAGGTAGCCGCGTTGGCACCAAAACGGAGTCTGATGTATTTTTTAAATTGGGTGATTATATTTAATCCTGACATTCAAATAACTGAAATGTTTCTTATACAACTCGGATACTTCTAAGTTATAGAAATAAATAGATTGCAGCGTGGCGTAATGCATTATTTGCAAGCCGAGGGTCCTTAGTGACCGCAAAGCGTTACAACTCGTTTTTTTAAAGGCTAAACAGAATCTGCAATAGTAGTACAGGAATAAATATGTTTAAAATTACCGTTATACGCAAAAAAGCGACATATTTGGCGCTGAATGAGAACATAGTGAGATTCCAGATATATAACGAGTTAATTCTATATTGCGTTTATGAACGTTCTGTTTTAGGCGCTCAATTCATTTAAAAATATATAGTTAGATATTTAGATACATATTTTGTAAAAGCAACTTTGACGTTCGATATTTTTTTACGTAACTGGTTAGTGATGAGACCTAAAATATTTTAAATAATGTGTCTCTTAATTCTACCCCTAATAATTAAGGCTTGGACATGGTTTTTGGCTACATTGTTGAATATATCTATGTATTACCGATATTCGACCAACATTAAAACTTGTTAATTTTTTTTGTCGCTTAGCTTGTTATTCTATAACACAGTCCTTAAGCTAGGTATGTCCTTGGAAGTCTACGTTTAATTTATCAGATTTTCTAATATCATCAACATAAACTCCGTTGTAAGCAGCGAAATGGCACCGTAATTTACTTGTCACATTTTCGAGGGCGCTCTTTACATTTGTCAGTGTAATAGGACGCCATATGAGAGCGTGTCTAGCAAATAAGCACGTATTTGTCACAAACTTTGACACGTTTCTGTAGACGTACCATGACTTTGCAAGTATCGGTAACGTTAGGTTTTACTCGATACGTAAAGCAGGCCATCGCGCTCGCTCCAATATGTTAGTGCGAGCGCGATAGAATGCATTTAGTATCGAGTAAACTCTAACGTATAATTTACTTTCCAACTCATAGTACTGCTATTTTTCCCTTTCGATACACGTGTTGGAACTAATCTACAGGGTGCTACAGAATAGTAAAACATATATCTATTAATGATTTTTAAATTCTTGAACAACTTTTACTATGCGACCAAATATGAAAACTCAAGAAAAAAATCGACGTTTCCATACATTTCGGTCAACCTCATCATCGTCGTCATCATCTCAGACACGTTCAGCAGTGGACGTCTTACGTCCACTGCTGAACATAGACCTCCCCTCTGGACCTCCACATTTACCGGTTAAATGCGACCTGCATCCAGCGTGTCGCGGCGACCTTCATAATATGGTCGTCTGTCCATTGGTCAACCCATTTTTATGGAACAACAAAGGAAGCATCCCTTTTTTCTTGATTTCTACAATTATTTAGTCTCATAGTAAAAGTTGTTCAAAATAATTAAAAGATTCATATTTTATTATATTATCATGTGTCATAAATTTTGTAACAACCTGTATAGTTGTGAATTTCATCGGCGTTTAGATTCAAATTACCATATAATATAGTATCCGCTGTCTAATTGAATGTAAATAATAAATAATTTCAATACCAATATTTTATATTTGCTATTTTGCTGCCTGCGTTTAAAATTATGTTTACATTTATAAATGTTCATCAATATTTACAGTTGAACAGTATTTACTTTGTCTACTTTGTCTAAACATTCGATCAATTCAATTTAACGGCGTAAAAATTAACTATTAAAATATTTTATTATATTTTCAGCTGTTAGAGGCTTTAAAATAAAAGACATAAAAACAGACACAAATTAACCTTACCGACGCGTTATTTCCGAAAATAAAATAAAAAAACGTTTAGTTTTACAATCAACATTTTTTACAAAACTTAGATACCTACAAGTTGGACAGTTGTTACTCCTAATTGTCAGCGTTTTAGCAAAAACAGCCAACTTTGTCAGTAGGTACATACTAAAACGCTCACATTATTTTATTGGCCGTGTGGTGATGGCAGAAAGAATACATTTGTCACGGTTGTCTATTGTTTGCCCGACAGTTATTTAACATAATAGTCATATGCCCGAATCTAACTTGCCCGAATTTCATTTGCCCGAATGATTTGTTTACCATAAAAATTGTATGACATACTGCTTGTTTACCCGAATATTACCTTCCATAATCATACAATGCCATCCTATTTCTTTTCCATATTATTAAGTGCAATAATATGGTTTTAATAGAATATTCAAATGCCAGAAGCAATTGTTGCCATATTAATTGTTGGCCATATTATTAAGTGCAATAATATTATTTAATGGAATATTCAAACGCCATCAGTAATTATCAGTTTTTTCAAATAAGTACTAGCTATATTATTAAAAGTTACAAGCGTTTGAAAAAACGGGCTTCTTGGAACCGGTCGACGAAGCCCCGCTGCGCGGGGCTTCTATTTCTGCTCTAAGGGATGAAAGGTACCTAACGAACCTATCCAGGTTAGGGTGGGGGAACTACAATATGTTCTTTTTTAATGCGAGGGGCTTCGCCCCCCGAGCCCCCCTTGTGGGGGGCTTCGCCCCCCCCGTCCCCCCTTTTTTGGTTTTACAAAAATGAGGATGCGTAAACAATGAATTAAAAATACTTAAGTATTTTTTAGTCAACGCTTTTAACTCCGCCCTACCCTAGAAACCTAACCAATCCAAGTTGGTTTTGCCCTGGTTTATTACTTGAACATATTTTTAAACCATTAACCTAGCACTGTGTATGCAGAAAATTAAGTAGGCTAAACGAGTAGGATGCCATTTAACATTATGGCTAATATTCTCGGCCAAAAAATTTACACAGGCACCCAGAATACTAACCTAACCTACTTTTTAATAGCAGTTTCACTTTGTGGAGGGTCATTTGGATGACAAATTATGTTATGGCATGTAATATTTACGGATTCCGATGATTCTGCCAAAAAACATTATGGAAATTGTCTTTTCTGGTAGCTAATTTGGATGACAAACGATGTTGTGGCATGTGATAATTACGGATTTAGATGATTCTGACAAATGACATTATGAAAATTGACTTTATGGGAAACAACGTTTCTGGCAAATGATTAATATAGTAAACAATAAGTATGGCATAAGATGTTATGAGAAACAATATTATGTGTGTTGAATAGGATGGCAAATAAAATTATGGCAAATGAAATTCTGGCAAATGGGGGTATCCCATTTGTCACCACCCCAACTCCTCCTGCGGGTGTCGTAAGAGTCGACTAAGGGATTGAAGTGTCACTGACCATATTTGATTAAAGATTGATGATGGGCAGCAGCGTCCTCATAGTGGACACATTACTGCGATCGCCAATCCGCTTGCCCAGCGTGGCGATTATGGGCATTTACCTCCTAATACGTCTATACGCATAGTTAATAGGAGAGGCCTACGTCCTGCAGTGGACTATCATAGGCTGATGATGATGATTGTTTTATTTACTGTTCCATCAGGGTGATCGAAAATTATGTCTACAGCCAGCCCAATTTAAAGACATTTCTCCGAGCGTTTCAACCGCCGTGACTTCGGTGGCAACATTATTACGCGTTTTCCGTATCTCAAAATTATTTTGGATATATTGGTAGTTCTCAACTACCCGTCTACCAATTAATCCAAACGTTCGTGCATCTCTCATGGGATTCGTGTGTTAATCACCGAAGTCACGGCGGTTGAAACGCTCGGAGAAATGCCCTTAAATAAATATCTTGGGACTTTTTACAAATAGACTTCCCTACGGTAAGCTCAATGAATGCTTTTGATGTGAGTACCAAGCGACAATATATACTTGGTGTACCTACTAGGTGTTTTCAAATTAGTTACCGATAACTACCTTAGGTATGCATGTGTTCATGATAATGAATAACTTCATCTACGTATGAGATTCGTATCGAAATTTAAAAAAAAATGCCTTTTCATACAAAGCGGTCCCACGGGCGGTTCAAAATTTCATGGAAAGTGTTTTTTTTTTTGAAGAAAGTTGTTCTTTATCATGAACACATGCATACCCTAAGCCCCTAAGTTATCGGTAACCAATTTGAAACAACCTGTATAATAAAAACATATGTATAATGTTCGTTATAAGAAAAGTGTAATTGAATTTAAAATATAACAAATACTTGTGTGATGTCATCTCCCTCTTTTTTTTTGAGACAAAAATTGGTTAAAATTTTTGGCATGTTCATACATATCTTAAGAGTTTAGTAATGAAACTTAATAATCTAATGGTTATACAGATATAGTGCATTAAATATTATGGTAATTATGTTTTAAACAATTTAATTGTTGTTTGGATTATACAACATTAAAAATAATAAACATATCTTACCGCTATGGTGCACTGTTTACATTAGGTTTTATGGCCATCAATATTTCCTTGTATCCTTTGTTAAGGGCGCTACTAAATTTAGATATATTTTGTCGAATGCTGACGCTGCTGTAGTAGTTATGCGTAATGGTTGTTTTATATATTGTAAGATATCATTATACATTCCTGGCCAATAATAGTATCTCTTTATGATATTTGTCATTCTTCGAATGCCGGCATGGCCACTTGTGTGTAATAAATGGAAGTCCTTTAATATTACTCGTTGGTCATCCTTATTAAGTATTCTTTTGACACCTTTAATTATAAATAATCGGGGTTCGGACCCGGTATTGCATTTATGCATATATTATGCTAGCTTTTTAATAATAAATTCGGTGTCTTTATTATATATTACGCATATTTCTTTTATATTTTGTCCCTTGCAAAATGGTCCTAATTCCCTCACGAGGAAAGCTCGTTCCGGCCGTGATTGAAAATTAAGTCCGAGACATAACATAATGTTTGTAAGGATGGCGAGTACATAATTTTTTTATTTTTGCTGCTTCAGCTTCCATTTTTCTACACCCAGCCTATCTTGCCTACGTTTGGGTCCCAATTTCCTTATTTCTTCTTGTAGCTTCCTTAACTGTTCGTATATAATGTTCAAACTCGGTCATAATAATTATAGGTTTATGCAATAAAGTCATGATAATTATTTAAACAGTACCGTTATGTTCCTCTTGGTTGTTGAACTGTTGAGTAGCTGCTGCTGCTGGTGGTGATGGTGGTGGTGGTGGCTTAGCACTAACTACACTTACACTTAGAGAATGGTCAAAGGCGCCTAGCCTTGTAAGGGATTGCATATACCCGAGAAATTTGACCGGTGGTTGCTAAGACCGAGTGGCCGAGGGGTACAGGCATCAGCCGCGAAAGCTGAGTACGTGGGTTCGATCCCCACCTCGGACATAGGTGATCTTGGTCGTTTTTCTTTGGTATATGACATCTAATATTTATAATTTATATAGTATTAAGTAGTGTGACTACTGGAGAAAAATTAAAAGTACAAATCAAAATATTTAGTTAATAAATAATTTGATTTGTGTTTTCACAATATGTTCAATAGATGGCAGCACCATCTCTCTCTAGCTATTCTAGAAAACTGTAAAGTATTCTAAATATGAGGTGCAGGCATGTAGTTAGTGCTTGCCCTTAGAGAATGGTCAAAGGCGCCTAGCCTTGTAAGGGATTGCATATACCCGAGAAATTTGACCGGTGGTTGCTAAGACCGAGTGGCCGAGGGGTACAGGCATCAGCCGCGAAAGCAGAGTACGTGGGTTCGATCCCCACCTCGGACATAGGTGATCTTGGTCGTTTTTCTTTGGTATATGACATCTAATATTTATAATTCATTTTTAATTTTTTTTAATTTTTTGAATAAATTCTAAATTTTTTCAAAATTATTTTAAATTTCCTTATTAATCAAAATTGTATGTTTCGGTTTAATGCATGATGATCTTAAGATGTACTACAAATGTTTTTTGAAAAGAGTTGTCCCACTGAGTTTCTTGCCGGTCCCAATTTTGGGATACCTTCCTAACAATACAATCATACAAAGGAAGGAAATACTTCTCAGGCAGTGGCGTAGGGATAGAACCGGCGTAGATTATTTATTTTGTCTCATGTCTTCATTCTAAAAATATTAGTAATGAATAACTAGCTTAATTTGCAAATTTTGTATGTACGTACATCCACCCTTAAAATTTATTGTCTGTGGTTTAGTAATTTTTCTTTGGTGGGTAGTTTTGTACTTATCTTTCTTATTTTGATGGAGGTAGATCTATCAAATTTCCTCCATTGTCAGTCATCCGCAGACCACGAACCCTCTAAAGTGTTCGAAACGTCGGAATGAAGTTAAAATTAGTTAATATACGCGAGTTTATCCGTTTTCATAGTTTTATTTCATGAGTAATCCTCGCGGTAACCGAAGAAAATATTTTGATTGTTTTGATCAAGTTCTACTTTGTATTCATACACTTTATACGTATTAGTTAAGAATGTTCAGTATTTCTCTAAGTTAAGTGAATGTAATATTATTTTTGGAGAAATAAATTCTTAAACCTTAACCTTGAAGTCGTGCTTTTGAGTACTCGTGCAGTTTTTATCCTTTAATAATAGATACATAAATACATGCGGAATCCTAGCAGCGGCATTTAAAACCTTCAGCAAGTATAGGCCCCGCTACGATAAAGCTGCGGCCCTACCGCGAAAAACGAAATTCGTAAATTTCGAGGATTTGTCTCTCTCACTCTAATGACGCCTTCGTTTGAGTGACAGAGAAAAATCCTCGAAATATTATACGAATTTCGATTTTCGCGGTAGTATGCCTTAACCGCCATCGTGATGGTGTGGTGGGGGCAGATTAAAAAGTGTTGAAGTTTGACCCCCCAATACCACCGGATAGGACGTGCGGGGCTCTTTAAAATGGTCACGCGCCGCGATAAAACTCGAGAGGCCGAGGCAGATACGTTTTACGGTTTTTTTGGGTACTTTATTTCGCAATAAAGTCGGATTTCTAATCTCTTTGTGTCATGCGAGCGGGGATAGTCACAGTGCAAATGAGAAACAGTGGAGTTGCTTTAAGCCTCAATTTGGATTATTCGACGTTTATAACATTATTTTTTCTTCCTAGTCGTGATTCTTAACAAAATTAATTCCACACAGTTGAAGTTTATAACATGCGTTACGTTATGTGATTGCAGTATGATTAGTTTATAAACCGGCCATAAGCATGTCGGGCCATGCTCAGTGTTAGGTTTCGTTAGTTATTCAAAAACGGCTAGGCTGATTACGTTCGAATTAATTTTATTTTGAAGTATTCTATAAGCCCACTATTACTCATGTTTTTTTTTCATATTTTTGGAAGTTTGAGGGGGAAGACAACTTTTTATTATTCTGGGGCGGTCATCTCCGAAAATATTGATTTCAGTGAAAACTTTCTATTGGAATCCTTATGCTGCGGCCACGGCATTGGTCTAAGGCGACCGGCGGCGAGCGAATCCATGAGTTGGAGCGGGATGCCGATATAGGAACTCCCTCTCGCACGTATGGTTTTCCGCTAAGCCGGTCGCCTTAGACCAATGTCGTGGCCGGGCCTTTATTCTTTTTAAACGTCCTATTCAATGATAACCCACACTAGGATTGCAGCAAAACAAACAAATCAAATAAATAAAATGCATCTTCCTACAAGGGAGGGACCCGAAAAAAAACTAGATTTAATTCTACCAATACCAAAAACCTATAAAAAAATTGTAGTGCTAACGGCCAAGGAGCTATGCCGCGGACAGACAGACAGATGGACATGGCGAAACTACAAAAGGATCCCAATTTACTACGGAACCCTAAAAATCGTCTAAGACTGATGCCAAACTTTTGGACTATTGGTTTTCATTGACATTTTTTTTAATTTATTATTATTAAGGTGGTTCGTTTTTCATACTAATATATTTATTCAAATATGGGTAAATGGAGCATAGTTTTACAATGAAATCACTTAAATCGACAATAATTTTTATATTTGTTTGCGGCAAATTATGTTTCTGTAATATAAAGGGTCGAATAATAGCTTAAATTAGTACTTTATTTTAATAAAGATTTGCCAATATGTGGGTGAACGACGACAGTGTCATACACCAATCGTACGTTCAGTGTGTGCGTTGGAAAGCGACGTTGCCAGTTGGCTGAAAATGCTACGTTGCCGCTCTGCCCTAACGCATTTCGCGTTATTTATTTTTCAACAATATCAAACGCAAGCGTTGCTAATGTTGCCATATAGGCCATATCCCCACGCAAAAGCCGAACGAAAGACCTTTTATTATAGAAAATATATCTATACATACTAGTTACATTTAATGTTTTTATAATAGATGTGCGTACTAAATGATAATCTCGTGGAACTGAACGTAAAACCTATTTGGCAAGGCAACACTAAATTCAAACGTCACTCTGATTCTAAATCACCGGCAGTACTTTATCGTTTTACCATTTGTTTTTACCTACAAATCCGAATTGACGATAAATTGCCTACGATTGTTTGAAATATCTCATAGCGTGCAGTGATTTACATGAGTATTTATTATACGTTTGTATATTATGTAGCCACAAACGTCCCGGAAAGGCTATAAAAACCACCGATACTCGGGCCTGAAAAAAAATTGTAAGCGAAGCCTTGGAGAAATGATACTATTATTACGGAGAAATCAAAAGGTAAGTTCTGTAGAGGCTGACTTGCTGGATATCTTTCCTCCCCGTATTCAAAGTTTTTTTTATTATATATATACTATTATTATAACAAAAATGTTTCGATGTTTATTGTTTTCGCAACAACTGCTCATCGGATTGGAATAAGGAAACTTGACATGTAGATAAATAGTAATATATATTATAGTATAAGATTTTTTTTTTACATAAATACCGGAAACGTTAGTTTCCCGAGGGATGATGAGTTCCAGGCCTTGAACTTTTAAAAATATAACCATTTTGTAGATACTCACTGAACCTGTTTTGAACCCAGGTTCCCTCCCTAACTTCGCAGTCAAGTTCACCACCACCTAACTAGACAAAGCGGAAATGTATTTTTTATTCCAGTAATCATCACACACCATTTTGACGATGAGTATTCTGATTTCAGATCCAGGGCCAACCGCAGGTGTCACAATATGTGTAGATGCTTCAGGCTCACTTCCAAGCAACACACACAACGTCAAGAAATCTTCCTATATCCATGTATAAAACCAGAAAAACGTAAAACAGAAATAATAAATAAAAATAATATGATATGATGTAAATAAAACACTGAATTTATAAATTGATCTGTTTTCTTTATCTATGTATTCCGCACGTGATTGGAATGGGAAGGAATCTAATAATTAAAGTGACTAGAAATATCTAATATAATTATATCTACATATGAAAACTTATCTGACTGAAGTCATCGAATAGATTCCGTCCCAATCTGATTGGACACCTATTAGGTTAGGACATCCAGGCCCGTTTTTTAGTAGTTTAGGCTATTTCAGATTGACCATGCAAAAAATACCGGAACTGGATGCCATAACATCACCTGAAAACGTTTTTGGTGAGTAAATATATAAGGTCACCAAAACTTTACAAGCATACAAATCTACAAAATTGACAATTATTTGTTTTGGATTTTATACAATTTTGTAGAATTATACGCTTGTAAAGTTTTGTGGGATAGGCCACAGGTTATTTATTTATTACTGAAAAAAAACGTAATTATAGGTAAAGTATCATTAAAAAAAATTAAAAAGTCATGTAATGTTAAGTAAAAAATATATTGAAATTACGAGATTTGAACCTTGGTCCTAATGAATGTGCGTCAGATGGTCATCCAACTAGCCTAATCCAAGTTCAATACACGTTCCGAAATAAGCAATCGGTTTCGTAAACGAATAAGGGTTTGAATGTGTGTGTGCATACTGCGCAGCCGCGGCAGCGTTTCGTATTTATTCAAATAAACTTATTTTGTAACTTAAACCTCATCTGAAATTTAGTTGGCCACATCAGAAACAGCTGTTTATTTGCGGCAAACATATTACTTATTAAAAATATTTCTATTATCATACATAAAATATAAAAATACGTAGAATTCGCGCCACCTTGGCACTATAACGCCATCTATTGGCGTTGTAGTGCCTAGCTGATCGTGACATTCCACCTTAATAGTACATGTGGATTAGAATCTTAGTATTAGTAATTGTTCTACAAAACTCTTCAGTAGTTCTGTATATTATATATACAGGGTGTTTGGTTAGCGGTGTCGGAGCTTTTAAGGGCTTAAACTACAATCAATTTCATCGATAAATTACCATACAATTTTTTTTTTGTGCCAACGATAATTAAATGGCGGCCATTTTAAAATTTCAAACAGACGAATACGGGCGCAAGTGATATTTCTGGAATTATACGATTGTTATCAGTCCTATCCCTGGAAAAAAAATGTCGTTAGAGAGCTCATTAGATAAGCAACCTAATTAAGCTAACCATTTGACTCAACTTTTTGAACCACAAGGCTAAAAAATTTTTTTTTAATTAAAATTAGTAAAAAATTCACCTTAATTTTTCAATTAATTTAATTTTGCATGAAAACTAGGTCGTTAAGATAGGTTTTTGGTGTTGTTGTTTGTTAGTACAGGATGTTAGCTAAAACACAACACCATAATTACAGTTATACCTTAAGTACTTTAGGAATTAGAAGTGCTCAAACATGCACTGGATGGATCGAAGGCGGCCACTTCACTAGTCAGTACACTGCTGACATTCATTTGTTTATGGATTTTGCATTGGGGACGCTAAATGCAGCTATTTTGGTGCATGTTTGAGCACTTGTAATTCTTAAACTACTTAAGGTATAACTGTAATTATGGTATTATTTTTTAGCTAACATACTGTACTAATAAATAACAACACCAAAAACCTACCTTAACGACCTAGTTTTCATGCAAAATTAAATTAATTGAAAAATTAAGGTGAAATTTTTACTATTTTTAATTAAAAAAATTTTTTTTAGTCTTGTTGTTCAAATAGTTGAGTCAAATTATTAGCTTAATTAGTTTGCTTATCTAATGAGCTCTCTAACGAGATTTTTTTTGCAGGGATAGGACTGATAACAAACGTATAATTCCAGAAATATCACGTGCGCCCGTATTCGTTTGGTTGAAATTTTAAAATGGCCGCCATTTAAATATCGTTGGCACAAAAAAAAATTTGTATGATAAGTTATCGATAAAATTGATTGTAGTTTAAACCCTTAAAAGCTCCGACATCGCTAACCAAACACCCTGTATTGTTAACTCCCGGAACTGTATGACAAATAATTACGTTTCTAAGCCTACAAATATCAGGGTCCAGATTTCATAATACGTAGTGACTTTAACCGTTTCATTATATTTATAGTTATTATGCCACGTAAGTGAAATGAAAAATACTTAAATGACATAGACAGCCTTGACCAAGAAACAAATATTTGTGATAAATATATACACAAATTCTACCCTCGCCGGGATTCAAACCCGGATCTTCCAGCTTCGTAGACAGTAGCAACTAGGCTACGGTAGCTGACAAAAAATTATAACAGGTCTAGGTCTAGAGTTTATTGTTATTACATTACCTTCACATTCTGACAAGTACGCAAGCGCGAAAGGAATGCTTAGTACGATAAGCGGCAAACTTGGGACCATTAGTAAGCCACCAGGGTGCTTAGCCAAGTTGCCAATCGCTAGCACTTAATCGTCAATCGTAAACAAAAGGCAGCTAGCTGTCTTTGTCGCACTAATATGCAAGAGTGTCAAAGAGGAAAACTACGATACGCTACCAAACGCTAGCGATTGGCAACTTGGCTAAGCATCCAGGTTCCTCCATCGTTATTTTGGTCTGCTGTCGTTTCAGATTTGGGTGCTTAGACAAGTTGCCAATCGCTAACGCTTAATGGTCAATGGGAAACGAAAAGCAGCTAGCTGTCTTTGTCGCACTAGTATGAAAGAGTGACAGAGAGGGAAAACTACGATACGCTACTAAGCGTTAGCCATTGGCAACTTGGATAAGCATCCTAATCAGCTTTCATTGTTTATTCCTGCGTGCGTAGTCCAAACTCTGTATCAATCTTCCAATATTAAGTATTAATTGTAGGTATACTATTTAGCTCAATAAATGTTAAGTCCCGCTCTGAACAAAAAATAAAAAACCGGCAAAGTGCGAGTCGGACTCGCGCGCAAAGGGTTCCGTACCATTATCAATTTATTATTAAAAAAATACAGTTAAATCAACCTACCTCAAAAACTATAGGAGATAATTTTATCAAACCAAAAATCGTTGATAGAGTTTATTAATGTGCATAACATATATTTTTTTCAGAATTTTATATCGCGTAGTTTAAAAAATAGAGGGGGGGACACATTTTTCAGACTTTGAGACCTGATATCTCGAAAACGATTTGCTTAAATAAAAATGTGATGTATAAACCTTGATATCATTTTCAAAGACCTTTCTATTAATACCCCACACGCTTATTTACAACTAAAAAAAAAATTCTATCCCTCAGTTACATGTATGGAGGGCCCCCACCCCAATGGTTTTTTTTTACAATTTAGTATCACATTCCTGTAGCGGTTAATACAACACATATCCTTACCAAATTTCGTTACTGTAGCATTTATAGTTTCCGAGTAAATTGGCTGTGACAGACGGACAGACGGACATGACGAATCTATAAGGGTTCCGTTTTTGCCATTTTGGCTACGGAACCCTAAAAATAAAAGCCCCCCTTGTTGCTTTTTTTAGAACTTCTAGTCGTAGTCTGCAATGTATTCATACATTATGATACGAGTAGGGTTGCCACCCATACTATAATATATAGTATCGTAATTTTATTCGAATGTACTATATAATATTCAAAACCAATATAGCAGGTAAAATACTATATTTTTATTACATCTTGCGGCTTCAATTTTGTGAATTTTAAGTTTGCCATTTCGTAATGGACCGAATTTGCCTAATTCGCGGCAACTAAACTTTGACTCTCATTCTGACACTGACATGTTAAATAGGTGTAGGTACTATTTTTTCTTCACTTTCCCTGTAAGTACTATATTTTTTTTACATTTTCATAAAAATACTATTTCGCCTTTAAAAAAAGGTGGCAACCCTAATTATGAGTGCTGCAATATAAAACACAGTAGTCAAAGTCGGACTTCCGTAATTTTCAATTTCTTGAAATGCATTTTGAAATATTTACCAAATAAAAAAAAATACCGACTTCAACCGCTTTCAACAAGATCCCATCATCAGACTCTGATTTGAAGCCAACGGGACCATCTCGGGGCTATACCAGGGTCGCGTTTTATAAAGTTACAATTTACAATTTTGCTATTTGCCTCCCTTTCTAACCAATAAGTGCGTGCGTTAGAGAGGCAAACAGCGAAATTGTAAAATGTAACTTTTAAAACGCGACTCTGGTAATTTTGGTCCTGAAAATATCACCAAATATCACTGGGGAGGGAGGGGTCCAAAATAGGCCAAAATCGTATGACGTGATTAATGGACAAGCCCTATTCAGCTATTTATCCAGAAGTAAAGCATATTTATTAATGCATCGCTACTAATGGCGACTCCACAGTGCACGTTATGACTGTGTATTAGATCTGTTATTTTAAAATGTAGCTTCTATTTTTATTTAACGTGCAGCAGTTTACCTGAATGAAACAGCATTTAATTTGATATCATGTTATTGATTCATTAAAACATAATTCGCTAAATTATTAATGATCCAAAAAATACCATTCGAGTTTGTGACCTAACTTTGTGCATCACAGCTTGTAGCTAAAGTTACCGAATTAAAAAATATCCCCTTTAATAAGCTAACTGAGGCAGACCGTCAATAACTAATGGATTCCAAACCTTAATTTCCGTGCTGGAGTTGAAATCCAGTGGCCTGTGTATAGCTGATAATATTTGGAGCGGTCTATGAATAAGGGCTGGTATACAAGGTTTTGTGTATGAATAGTGGCCAATAATAGACCAAGCAACATTTGACAGTGATCAATTTAGCAGATATCCTTACCATAGATGTTTAGTATGTAGAGTAGATACATAATGGAACGCAAACAGACGGTACACTTTGAAGGGGGCTTATATAAATTGATACGGAGATACTACACGTAATCTGTTGTGAATTTGTGACAGTTGACAGTAAAGCACTCATATCTATATAGAATTCAGTATACTCATACTTTATCTTGCAACTAATAAGCGCCAATGAAGCTTAAACATTCGAGTTCAAAGTGTTTATTGAATCAATCAAATAATCGAATGGGTCATCAACTTGAAATTTTTAGCCAAATTGAGGTTTACATCTTTTTTTAGCTCTGCCAGTCAAGTCGTGGTTCTTATTAAGATTCTGTTTTTTTTTTCTTTTCAAGCACTGACCAAAAAAATAAAGTTCTATCTTCTAGTGTGCCCCGCTCTTACAGCCGTTCCAGAATAAATGGTGAGTAAGAAACAGTACAATTATCTTGGTTTTGCAAAACTGCGAGCAAGGCTTTTATGTAAATTCCGATTGAAAAGTGTACAACCTAATTACAATGTAAACAAGTGTTTAGGTTCTATAACCTCGTACAGTTTTGATATCCCCTTGTGTTCAACAATCCTTACAATCTCCGCCTGTTTTAGTTCTATGCTAATCAGGGTCTGCCAATAATATTTCAATTGTAAATTATCTCCTTGTTCGACCTAATAACCCGAAACAGGTGATCGAGGATCTGATTTGGATGAATTAGGTACCTACATTAATTATAAGGTATGGAATATGACATTACTGAAATGTGACGTTTAACGTACCGGGGTAGTTATATGCGATTATACAGTCACAACAATCAAGTCATTACCATTCCCAAATTATAGACGAAGTGCGTATAAATAGTGGAGTCATTTTCGATTAGGTATCTTGTAGCAGACGGATCTATATCTGGATCCCTAACGTTTTTGACCTATTTTTACATTCACTAACGTTTTATGTCCGAATGATCATTTGTCCTAACGCTCATATGCCATATCTTTAATTTTCCTAATATCGTATGGATGATTTTTGTTATCCTAATTATCATTTTCCATTATCAATTATTCATCCTAACGTTACATGCAATAATAGTCATGTATCATAATTGTCAGTAAGCCTAATGATCGATAATCCTAATAATCGTATTTCCTAACTCTGTATGGCCTATTGCAGTTTATCCTATATCTGTAAGCTGCTGACCTGACGGGTCAGAGTATAGCAAAGAAGGCGCGGGAAATTTTTTGATGGGGGTGGTGTCATTATAACACGTATTTTTTTATGCTATCGTATAGAGGACGCTAAAACAAGCATGTTTTGTATGGACAACTTGTCTAACTTTATAATTACCAAGATATCCAAAACCAAATTTTGGGTCTATATCGGGTGGCATAATGTTTTTATTTCGAAAAATTTGTCGCATAACAACTTTACGCCGAAAAATGAATGGCATAAACATTGTTGCGCATATTTTTGCTATGCTGAAATTGTGAATCCTAACTTGGTTGTTCCTAAATATTGTTTGTCCTAATGATTTTCGTGTCTAATGTATATGTATCGAAAAATTATTGTGCATAATGGTGATGTTCCTACTATTTAATGTCCTAATAGTGATTACCTACCTTTAACTAGCTTTAAAAATATTTTTTTATTCCTTATACTTAACTATTACTAAATAATTCATCCTGTTGTCCAAAGAATTTAAGTGAGCAATTTTGACCTGGGAACCGGTCGACGAAGCCCTGCGCGGGGCTTCTATTTCCGCTCTAAGGGATAAAAGGTACCTAACGAACCTATCCAGGTTAAGGTAGGGGATGTTCAGATAATTTCTTTTTTAATGCAGGGGGCTTCGCCCCCCGAGCCCCCCTGGTGGGGGGCGAACCCCTTTTTTTGGCTTTGTAAGTATGAGGATGTGTAAACAATTGATTAAAAATACTTAAGTATTTAAAGACTACGCCATTCACTGCGCCCTAGTTTCGAAACCTAACCAATCCACGTCGGTTTTACCCTGGTTTATTACTTGAACATTTTTTTTTAACCATTCACCCTGTTGTTCAAATGTTTTGCATGTTGTTATTAAAATGCCTTTTTGAATGAAATTTTGGACATTATAAAAGTAGGCGCAGTGAAAATTGACAGTTCGAGTAGTAGGGAAAACAATGTTTATTACAATGAACATTAGGATTATTATGCTTTAGGTCATTCGACATTCGAGTAATCAATATTAGAATAAATATGGTGTAGGTATTTTAAACGTGTATGCGCAAAATTAAGTAGGCTAAACAAGTAGTATGCCATGTAACATTATGCCATACATTCTCGGCCAAAAAATTTTAGGACAATCGACGTTATGCGACACGACAGGCACCCCCAAATTTTATTTAGGAGCCAATATCTCTCTAAAATTAAAAAAAAAAAATTGTGTAACCATTACCGTCATTATGATTAAATATTGTTAGGTATGGCTATTGATCGCTAGGGCTTCTGTCTCTTAGGACAACAACATTTAGGCTAAATGACATGAGGTGAAACGTTATTAGGGATTTCGAAGAATATGGAAAATAACATTAGGGTTTTTAACAGTTATGGTAAAAAATTATTTGGGCAAGTGAGTTTTAGGACAATCATTACATTATGGAAAATGAGTGTTATTGCAACTGATCGATAGGGCTAATGCCCATTAGTGCAAAACAGTTCGGGCAAGTGATTTTAGGACAAACGATGTTAGGGATCTCGATGGAGACCCGTAGCAGACGCATATTTGTTTGCTATTCTCGCGTAATAGTCTCGTTTGCTTTTATAAAACGGTAAATAAAGTGGTGATGGTAATGAACAAAAAAAACGCGTAACAAAATCGCAAAGAAACACCGACCAATTTGAATGTTTGGTACTCGAAGTAGTATTGTAATTATAGTCAGTGTATCATACGATAGCAACGGATGACATAGCCTATGGCCCTGGTTTTTCTGGCCGTGTCCGCCGCCGACGACGTTCGAATGTTTTGATCGCGAAAGTTTGAGGGTGGTTTCTCTGAAACAACGTCAGCACCGACGACGTTCCAGAGAAACCACCCTCAAACGTTCTCAAACAAAACATTCGAACGTCGTCGGCGGCGGACACGCGTCGGTCGCCGGTCGCCGGCCAGAAAAACCACGGCCTATCGCGTACGGGCGCATTCACCTGCCTGTGTTAGTCCACTGTTGGACGTAGGCCTCTCCTATTAACCATGCGTATTAGGACGCATTAGGAGGTAAATGCCCATAATCGCCACGCTGGGCAAGCGGATTGGCGATCGCAGTAATTGTCCACTATGATGACGCTGCTGCCCATCATCAATCTTGTAGAATGGTCAGTGACACTTTAATCCCTTAGTCGACTCTTACAACACCCTCAGGAGGAGTTGGGGTAAAGTTAGGAGTTAGGAGGTGGTAATTCCAGTCATGAGTCTACATGCTTTATGACGAAGATGCTCAAGCGCGGATCCAGGATTTCGTTCACCCAGCAGAGATTCACCACAAATCAGATCACATCACATCATCAGCCTATGATAGTCCACTGCTGGACGTAGGCCTCTCCTATTAACTATGCGTATAGACGCATTAGGAGGTAAATGCTCATAATCGCCACGCTGGGCAAGCGGATTGGCGATCGCAGTAAAGTGTCCACTTGAATGGTCAGTGACACTTCTATCCCTTAGTCGACTCTTACGACACCCACAGGAGGAGTTGGGGTGGTGACACATGCATTCTTACTGCCGTCACCATACGGTTCAACAGAAATCAGATGTCAATCATAAATAAAATTAAGAAATTTGAAACTTCTAATACATTCCGCTGCCAGCTGTAATTTAATCATCAGATACAAAGAAGCTATTCCGACCTCCGAGGAATAACTGGAAACGACAATGACCAATTTTATATTAGATATTTATAATTGAAGACGTGAGTGGAAGAACATGCTATGTAACAGTTTTCCAAATTTTGTATTTTCGTGATTTATGTATATTCAAACCTTTAATAATAGTTTCTCATTTACAGAATTCTAGTTTTCAGGCTATATATGCCTTAAACTCAATGGATGAACATGTTATGTACATCCAAAAGTAAAATTTTCAGTGGAAGAACATGTTAACGTCACAGTTGAGAGCGGACATAACATGTTCTTCCATTATCACTGCAACATATCACATTCATGCACTGACCAAATACGGTACGATTGTGTTCTTTTCGTTCGGAAGAAGATGTTATGTGTCACTTAGAATACTTTTATTTGTCATGGTGTTTATTTATTTATGAAGAATATTTATTTATTGCTGGACTAAAACTATATTTGTGTAAAATAAGCGAAATATAAATGTTTTTGAACGAACGAGAACGAGTAATCCGTGAATGAACATGTTATGTACACTTTTTTTGTTATTTAACATACGTAACCAAAATATTTTAAATTTATTTTATTATCAATAGAACATAATATTTACCTACAAACATTTTCATAAAACATTAAATTTCCTAACCATCACGTTGCTTTTTTTACAGCGGAAAAATCTTAGATTGCAGTTTACTCGAAATTTTTTATTTGTTACGTAGCATGTTTTTCCACTCATGTCTTCAATTACACAATTGTCCTTGTTGGGTTATTCCCACCTGTTACCACCAACTTGACACCAGTGGTAACAACTGGGAATTTTTTTCCCACCTGTTACCACAGGTACCAAAGTAATATTCATAAAATTAGCTCCTTATTAATAACTGGCAAAGTATTTTGTGTATATTCTATTAAAAACAAGCACATTGCTAGTAAAGTACTTTGTGGTAACTACTGGGAAAAAGAATTCCCAGTAGTTACCACCAATCACTTTAGTGGTAACTACTGGGAAAAATAAATCCCAGTTGTTACCACCAAGTACTTTACTAGTAATGTGCTTGTTTTTAATAGAATATACACAAAATACTTTGCCAGTTATTAATAAGGAGCTAATTTTATGAATATTACTTTATTTATAAAATATCTTATTAACCATCGAATTTTACTAAAAATTAATACATTTTGAAAATATTTTTTAAACTTTTTTTTTTAATATTTTGTCAGTATTACCTACTCTGAAAATGAACCAAAAATATTAAGAACTACGGACTTGATTATCACAGGGGCAGGTAAAAAGGGATGACGGGTGACCGGCTCGTAGAAGGGATAACTTTCATTTTTCATCGTGTTGTTTTAACTGATTACGAATCTCAATCCTTTTTTAAGATTATTATAACTATTACAAGGTTTTAGGTACTTACACGAAAAATGAAATATTCTTGTTTTGAATAAAAAATCTGTGCAATTCGTCTTTATTAACTGACTTCAAAAAGGAGGAGGTTTACAATTCGTCGAAATCTTTTTTTTTTTTTTATGTGTGTTCCCCGATTACTCGAAGACGCGTGGACCGATTTGAAATATTCTTTTTTTGTTTGAAAGGGTATACCTTCTAGTTGGTCCCATTGTCACCGAATCCAGATCTGATGATGGGATCCTGGAGAAATCGAGGGAACTCTTCAAATGTTGTAGGCACACATGACATTTTTCATTTATTTTCGAAGAATAATCAAGTATTTGCATCTAGTCATGAACATCTTAAGTTGGTGATCTGATGATGGAAGGTACAACTCTTTAGCAATTAGGAGTTGGGGGATTATTCTTTAAGTATAACATATTTCGTGTATTTTGGAAGCTATTTGAGTATTTGCCTTTAGGTGGTCATCCTTTCATGTTGGTGAGCTGATGATGTAAGGTACAACTCCTTGGAGATTAGGAGTTGGGGGATAATTCTTTAAATATAACATATTTCATATATTTTGGAGGCTATTCGAGTATTTGCCTTTAGGTGGTCATAGTCTCATGTTGGTGAGCTGATGAGGAAAGGAATAACTCCTTAACGATTAGGGGTTGGAGGATCATTCTTTGTATATAACAAATGTCATATATTTTCGAGATCTATTCAAGTGTTTGCTTAGTAGTTATGACATGTCGGTTAGCGGTTAGTGATTCTTTAAATAATATTGGCATGCTAAGTCTGTTACCTTTGAAATTGTTTTTGTATTCATATAAGTTCGCCAGTTCAGGTTTTATGGCCTACTACAGTGCAGTATATTCTAATTATAAGTATTTAGAGCATACTGAATAACGATTTTATATTTACACTACTAAAAAGCAAAAAATAAAATATTTTAAAAATAAAAATAAAACCGCCTTCAAAAATTCGCCCGAACTAAAAAGTTAAAAATAATTTTGGTTCCTACTTCTTAGGATTTCCTACCCAAACCTTTAAACCTTTTACCCTATTCATTGAAATAAAACATTATGGCTAGGTACCCTACAGATTTCTTAGAAGTCGGTGCCAAGCCAAATATGTTCACTTCGCGAGTACTTATATGTATTTGATAGAGCTTTGTAACTTACTGTCACTCCGGTTATGCTTTCATGAAAATGACTGAGGCAGACCATTCTGTTGATAAAAGCGTAATCGGAGTGACAGTAAGTTACAAAGCTCTATCTAATATATACCTATGAACGTATTCGGCTTGGCACCGACTTCTAAGAAATCTGTAGGGTACCTAGCCATAATGTTTTATTTCAATGAATAGGGTAAAAGGTTTAAAGGTTTGGGTAGGAAATCCTAAGAAGTAGGAACCAAAATTATTTTTAACTTTTTAGTTCGGGCGAATTTTTGAAGGCGGTTTTATTTTTATTTTTAAAATATTTTTTTTTTTTGTAGTATAACATTTTATAATAATTATATTCTCTGGAAATTGTTACCATTGTATAACAAAATTTATGGCTACTAGGTATTCCATTGCAATAGGACTACTAAATATTAACTTAGTGAATAATTCCCAGTAGTTACCACCAATTGGTTTAGTGGTAACAGATGGGAATTTTAATTCCCAGTTGTTCCCAGTGGTAACAGGTGGGAAAAAATTTCCCAGTAGTTACCACTGGTGTCAAGTTGGTGGTAACAGGTGGGAATAACCCTCCTTGTTCAACTAAGATAAAAAACAAATACTTTATTCGTAGATCATAGGTAGTTTCACATTACATTGTAGAAGATGATAAGTTAGCTAGATTTGTACAGGTATGTTGTACCCAACCTATGGGCACACGAATTTTTTTGCTAGGCATGCACATATTTTTATTTGAGTCTAAAACACATGCACTACACTAACAGTTTTAAACTAACAATAAAATTTAAATAATTAATTAAAATTTACATTTTCTAATGTTCAACCAACATTAACTAATAAAGAATACCCATTAAACATTATTTGCATTACCTTTTTCAAAAATATGTTATTCTTATTTATAAATAGGTAAAAAAAAATATTTTTGTAATTTTCTTATGGAAGGATTCTTTGAACTCATATTGTAGTACAATCTAATAATAATAAAAATTTCGGAAGCGACAAGCCTCTTTTATTTCTGACAAACTAAATTATCATACAATCTGCTCTCTCAAATGTATACAGAGATTATGACCATGAATGTATTGGCATTTCCATGAATTTGTCATTGACTTGGAGGATCTATATGATAGTGATTCGTATTTTGATGTATGTGAATACAATGAAATTCCTCTCGAATTTCACATTACTTGTGACGATATTATTCATATGTATTTCTTTGTCTGTAAAATAGATGCACCTTCTAGTTATACGTAGTGTAAATACTTCCATGGACACGGAACATTCGCAAAATGTATAATTCGACGAGGGTACAAATGATTTATACCACGTCAATTAAAATTAAGGCATCCAGTATAATTCATGCAGTCTTATTTTAATATTCATTGGTAATTCAATATTTCAGAAACATTCAATAAATGCCAGTTAAAATGAGTGAGGGCAGAATAATTAATGATCATCAAAAAAATATTTTGAAAAAAAAAGTACATTCAACCAAATTGCTAGCCTTACTTCTCCATATTATACATTGTACGGGGACGTGTAAGGTGATTAACCTGATGAAGTCCTAATGAACCGGCCAAGAGCATGTCGGCCCATGCTCCGTGTGGAATTTCGTAGTTATTAAAAACTACGAAACCCTACTCTGGGTTCGATTATGTGCGGTATAGTTTTAATTTGAAGTATTTTATAAGCTATTGTATAAGCCAGTATTTCATAATAAATTAATGATTTGTTTCATATTTTTCGACCCACCGATCAAAAGTTTTTTTTTTATTCTAGCGGTTATCTCCGAAAACATTGACTTTAGAATAAACTTTTGTTTGAGACCTTATTTGTCCTAAAAGACCTAACGATGCCCTACACTAAAGGATTAGGTTAGGTATCAGGTACAGCACAATAAGAAAATCATCCCGACTTTAGGTCTAGGAAAAAAATCTTTATTTTATTCTACCACTTTGTAGGCGTGACATTAGTCACGCCAAAATATATAAGTACATTATATATCTATACCAAATTACAAATTTCTGGTATTAACGGGACCGTCGACGGGACCGGGACCGGCCGACGGGACCTCTGGTATAGACAGAGGGACAGACGGACCGACCCTTGTAGTAAACTGGGAAGAATTTTTTCGTCAAATAAAAATAGTTGGTTTTATACAACGTGATTAAATTGTAACAAAGTGATTGTGTAATTTACAATAGTTGAAACTATTTGCAACAACAACGCCATCTGTACTGGCATAGTAGATGTGAGTGTAACTGCTACAGGCTCCTCTGTTATTATACGATAAAAATTGTTCAGTGACTTTTGTAATTTTAAAGCATCTGGACCTGAAACTAGAAATAAAAATACAATATTTAGGTTACTAAAGGTTAAAATATTTTTAGAAAAAATGTATTCATGTTTGTTTTAAAAGTTATTGTTAAAGCTAAACTGTAAAATACATGTTATCGGTAAAATATTACCGGTATTAGGCAGTAGCGGTAAAATATTAAGGAGTGGGAAGAATTCAATTGAATATGGAAGAATCCTTACTATTTACGTAAGTGTTATTTCTTCTTGCTTCTTTTCCATTTTCAATAGTCTATTTTTAATGATGTTTTCCCATTAAATAAACCAAAAATCTATAGCTATGTTGTTATTAATGAGAAAGAAAGAAAGGTATACCTATTATACTTACACATAAGAAGCTCACTGTGCATTGACGCTATTACTCTTTTTAAATCTTTCATTTCCCTTTTGACCGACTGACCAGCATTAAGGACAGAGATCAGGGCAACCATAAAATATATCATCTGGAGTATGGTGACGACATCATGAGGCTTATGATGAACCTGCAAGCGGTCAATTCATATTTCATGTTTTATTTTCATTTATTTAACATGTAAGTATTGCACAATTACAAAAAAACTAAAGAACAAATGGCGGATAATTCTTTAATATTTTGAATTAAGAATCCGTAGCCAGCTCAATTCTCCATTCTCAGTGTAGCCACGTTCTTATTAAACAAAATATAATCGTAAATAACATGGCGTTGAAAATTACTGGAATAAATCCCAATTATTTTCAAACGGCTTGTTTTTTTTTGGATTCTTACGGAAGTATAATTGAAAGTTTCCACTTTAATTTTCTACTCTAAACAAAAATATTATTTGTCTCTAATATTTACTTACAAAAGGCGAACGCGACGTCATCGAGGAAAAGATCAATATAAATAGGTGTGTAGGAGTGACAGTGAGAGTGACAACGATAATTTCTTTGAAAATAAATATCAACGGAACTATGAAAGTCAGTTTAATAGGTAACTACAAATTTTGATGCGAATCTGGAGCGAATCACTCTATAGCGGGGAAAAGATGAACAGGGAGTGACTTTACTTTATTTATAGCGCCCTATCTTAATCTAGATGAAACAAGAACATCTTCTGACCGTTATATTGTGGATCTTAGCGTGCGTGGTGTGGAGCATTGCTTGCTGCGGACTCTTAAATAAATAACTTTTTCACACCACCTATCATAGGGTCCATATTGGCTCTCATAAAAGGACTATGCGTCAAAATGGACCAAAAACCAACAGAGTTGGGAGTAGTGTCATTAAAAAGGTCTGTTTTTGTACTTTATTTCATTCTATAGGTGCAAAGTTGAATTCCATTGGATAATTTTATATGAGTTAGGCGTTCTGCGGGCACTCTCTAAGTAAATCACCGTCGTACAGACACCATTCATCATAGTATTTACTGTGACTAAAATACAAATATCTCCGTTTTGCAATGGAATAGAACATAGTGCCCATAGAATGAAATGAAATAAATATAAATACCTATTTCATGACACCACTTTCATCTCTGTTGGTTCTTGGTCCACTCTCCATACAAATATGCCCATGGTCCTTTGTATTCCTATTTACGATTGTACGACGGATTACGGATTGCAGTTCATAATAATCACTCTTCATAATTTTTTTCTTCATACATTTTAATTCCTATGATCGGAACTCATAACACACAGTCCTCATAATTTTTTAATTCCTATGATCGGAGCTCATAACACACAGTCGTCATAATTTTTTAATTCCTATAACTCGCGACATATACTCGTATCTAGGAGTTACTCGATCTTTGATGGCTCAACGATAGATTTTATTTTGACTTTTTAGATGATTGCTTTTTTAGCGTTGGGGTTTTTTATTTATTCAATTAAGAAGGTATAAAGGTTTATTTATTTATAACTAAGGTTATGTAAGAATTATATTTCTAACTAAACCCAAACTTTCTGGCAGCATTTCGGTTCTGTGAGGGTCGCAGTTCTAACCTAACCTAACCCACCTTTCTGGCAGCATTTTGGTTCTGTGAAGGTCGCAGTTCTAACCTAACCTAACCCACCTTTCTGGCAGCATTTTAGTTCTGTGAAGGTTACTTCAATGTATAGGATATACAGTGTGTTAACATGATGCAGGCTTTGATTTGAACCGAGGATTGAGATACAGATTCTTAGCCAAACCATGTGCATTATTTGTTTAAAAAATCCTAATTTTAATAATCACCAAATTAAAAATTTAAAAAACCGACTTCAACCGGTTTCTCCAAGATTCCCGATTTGTTTCCATCATTGGTTTCCTCAAATCCTACTTTCTGAATGCAAATTCTTGTAAATGAATGAAAATTACCAAAAGCGCCATACATGTACCTATAACAATTGAAATCCCTCGATTTCTCCAAGATCCCATCATCAGACTGCAACTTGGTGCCAACAACGGGACCATCTCGGAGTAATACACGTTCGATCACAAAAAGAAATTTTAAAATCGGTTCACTATTCTCGGAGATATCGGGTAACATACATAGAACAAAAAAAAAAATTCAGTCGAATTGAGAACCTCCTCCTTTTTTGAAGTCGGTTAAAAATAATTAACTTTCTAAGAAAAGTTAATTGAGAAGCAATGTACTTCAAAATAAATCGTTTATTGGCACTTGACAATGACAGATCGCAGCCACTCGCGACGTTTGACAACTAAGCAGTACACGCGTTGCATTGATCGTTCGAACGAAATAAAAATAATTGTACAGTTAATTTAAATATTTGTCAACTCTTAATACTTGAAAACGATTGCCAGTAATGCGTATTATTACCCATTTTCGTAAAAGCCTGGGTCATGGTAACACACTGTATAACACTTATGATCAAGAAATATATGAAAACAAAAATTAGTAAAAACAAATGTATGAACATTAACATTATGAAGTCGAATGATTAGGAGTTTCAATATTTTATTATAATAAAAATTATGAAGAGTGATCATTATGATATAAAATTATATGAGACTCATTTTCTTACTTCCGATATTAGGAAGTAAAAAGTTATGTGAATGAAAGCGCACCCCCTATCATATCATAGTGGCACTTTTCTGTTCAAGGACTTTCTATTGCCAGCCTAAAAAATTACAATGAAATATGAAAATAAACAGTACGTTCACAATTAATAAAAATTTCTTCAGAATCGATTATTTGCATAAATATTAAATATGTGATATATCTTTAATTTTTCTCATAGGTGGTGTGAAGAGCAGTATGTGTTTCACGGTATCAAAATTATTTCGTCTTGGGCGTTAACGCTAGAATCCTTCATTTCGCTCAGGACTCAACTTTTGAATCCCTCCCTACGGTCGGAATTCAATTGTGGAATCCGTCGCTCCATTCAGGATTCAATATACGCCCACGCTGGAAATATACCATTTTGATCCCTTGTGACACAATTTACTATTTAAACATTAAATTGGGCAAAAGATGCGACTAAATTTAATAAATAAACAAAATGTCCTTACAATTTTCGTTGATAATATTCCGCTGATTTGTCTATAGCACAGAAGCATATAGAAAAACGATAAACTGAATATCAAAAATACTATCTGAAATAATACAAAACAAAACGTTATAGAATAACTCTTTATATGTAATTCCATATAACTAAAGTTATAACGATGGCTGAAGTAAGTGATAGTGAGAAAAAACATAGAACCTACCTGAATACCAAAACATCGTTTAAGTTGTTTGCAGCAGGACTTAAGAATATTAAATACATCAACAGACTTTTGTATACAACTTTGTAAAGTTATGCAATTTGAGATGTCAATGTCGTCATAATATAAAAGATCGTGTTTATTTATATTTTTAAAAGAAGTTATCAGATTTAATTTTATTTTATTCACTCCTAACATTATCAATGTGATAAACACATTAAAAATTAGAATTTTTAAATAACCCAGTAGCTCTTTCCAGAATGTAACAATAATCTGTAAAGCAGCTAGAAAGCATTCAGAGGGACAATTTAACGAATCATGCGCAACAATTACAACAATTGCTATATAAGATAAAATTATAACAACTGAAACGAGTAATGAATTAATAGTGAATTTATTGATAGCTCTAGGACAAATATTTCCATTGGAACAGTAATCGTGAACGAGTTCGAAATTTGACACTGCTACACAAAATGACTTCGACTGCAGGATACTTATAAAAATATCTAAAAGGGTTATACCAGTTAACAATGTCGTGTAGAGGAATTCATGAAAAAACGTCATAAATCCAATATGAAACCACGTCTCATAAAAGAAAATAATCATAAGTATGCACATAGTGACATAAAATGTTGATGATAGTAAGACTTGAAATAACGCAGCTACACGTTTCCATTTACTTAAAAAATAATAATTACGGTAAACAGATGTCACATTTTCAACAGTTAAGATTAAAGAAATCAACTTAATTTTAGATCGCAGTTTTGACATTATTTTGTGATTTTTTTTTTAATAATAGAAAAGATCCGAAACGAACTTGAATTAATTTTAAAGCAATGTTAGAAACCAGGTAAACGAGAATGGGGTTCGCTCAGTTGTGGGACTATGGGCTGCTTTATTATATTTTTAA
Source organism: Thaumatotibia leucotreta (assembly GCA_025490895.1). Classification (NCBI taxonomy): domain Eukaryota; kingdom Metazoa; phylum Arthropoda; class Insecta; order Lepidoptera; family Tortricidae; genus Thaumatotibia; species Thaumatotibia leucotreta. The sequence goes on along the minus strand of JALPQI010003611.1, from coordinate 36,910 downwards.
AATTTTTTTTTACTCAAACTGTATATTATTGGAGGTCCAATGCAACCGGAACGGAATTACAATAATATGTGACTAATTTTTTTTCCTTTACGAATTAAAAGTTCTTAATGTGATGGGCTTTTAGCTGTATAAATACAAATAAAGTAATAAGTTAGTTGCTATCCGCATTTACAATAAGTATTTGTTTTATCACTAATATTACAGATATAAATAGGGAAACCTCTAAGTAAATTAATAGGTACCGGTATGTAACTGTAATAATTTATGCATGGACTCAAATCATAATGAATCGTGTTTGTAATAAGAAGGCCGGAAGTAGTTTAATAAATACGTACCTAAGTAATAACTTAATTAAATTGTGTAAATTTTTTTGTCGTTTTTATTATGGTTGATTGTTGCGCCTTCCTATTCAATATAATACAATCTGCCCTGCTAAGCGAAATAACGATATCTCAAGAATAGAGGCATTTGGAAATGGAATCGTCAGCTATAGAATTTAAGGTACATGTTTGCATTAAATTTTATTTTTAGATATTGCTATTATGCTTAGCAGGGCAGCAATGATCTTCAGATTTCTACTATAAAAAGCCAAACTCCTGTAAAATAAGTTTAATATTTGCATGAGCAAGTTCAATCAAACTAGTGGCAATAGGTACAGTATAATTTATTTAACATTAAATAACAAAAATAGCGTAATTAGTAGGTATACTACAGTAAAACAATAATTATAAATATAAGATGTCAAAAAACCTAGTTCAACGTTGGTAGACTAGGTTTTTTTTCTTTGGTTAATGATTTCTTGTTTTTATAATTTGTATGAGATAATTAGTACGTTTATGATTTCTTATAATATTTATAATGTGACTTCTTAAAAATCAAATCAAAGTATTTTTTTAAATAAGTTGATTCATTTTGTCCCATATAATTGTAAAATTAGTTACAAAAAATGGACGAAACAGGGACTTAAATAAAATTACCGATTTAAATGAATCGCAGAAATCTTTGTGTTAAATTTGGAACTAATTTAGATTAAACCGCATAACTACTCTACAAACAAAATAATTAACACTTTACAGGTATTGTAAACAAATTACACAAATAAGCATTACTCGTTGATATAAAATTCCATTAGCGTTGTTGTTATTTAGTTCATGTTACTACATAAATTAACAATTAACTAAAGTGCTATAACGGAAACTGATTACTTAATGAATGATGCAGTAAAATATTCAATATTATTCGAGAATTCTTTAAAATTACATGTGGTAGTAGATATGGGAGCACTAAAATCGAAAATATCTTTACTGAGTATTGTGATAATAGCAGAGAATATCTCGTGTATTTACAGAAATTTCTTCTCATTCAATAGACGGGTCCAAATATGTGTTGTATTTAGGGTCATATTAACATCATTGCTATTTTTATGGGTTGGCAAAGAGCAGATCCGAACAACGTATCGCAATTTATATCACGATAATTTGATGATTTTCATCAATCAAGTCATATACGGCTTACTGACCACTACGATAACTTTTCTCGATTTCTTTATTAGTATTAAAGAATCCATGACGTTCTGTATGATTGTGTCAAAGATTAATTTGGTTCATGATTATTGCATAACAGGTGATTTCTATCCAAACGCTCTGAGAAATTTAACCAGAAATACTATTTTCAAATCAATTCTTCTTATTATTTCTTGCATAGTAGTAGAACTGTCATATAGACCATTTTCGTCTTGTCGATCTTACGGTTGTGTCGAACGTGGAGTGAAAGTTACTGTATATTTTTGGAAAGAAATACAAGTGTTTATTAAAATCGTAACTTTCAACGTTATAATTAGTATAATGACTTTAGCATTTACTCAAATTCGACTAAATTTATTGGCTCGTCTTGAGAAAATAGAAAAAAAAGAAAACACGGAAGGTGTTTTTGACATTGGAGAAGATTTAAATAACTTGCGGGACAATTTGAAAGAATCAACTGTGGCATTCAATCGCCTTCAAGTATGCAGTTTAAAATTGAATCAGTGTTTTGGTGTCCAGGTAAATTTTTATTTTATTGGTGACTAAGGTTGTATAGATAAAACCAAGCTTAGTTCAGGCGTTATAACAGTTGCATACTTGTTATAACGTGACGGGAATAACGACAAACGATTCATCACGAGACCATCATAAGCCTACAGCAATAGTACATTACGATACAAATGCGAAAAAAATGAAGTTCGAAACGAGTGGAGATAAATTAAAGCACGACCGAAGGGAGTGCTTTAAATCGACACGAGTTATGAATTTCGTTTTCGCACTTGTATCGTACGCCGTTTTTCAGTAAGTACGTATCGTCGGTGATAGTGCAATACCGCGAAACTAACAAAGCAGATAGAGTTCAAATAATTCAAAAAATTGAATTTGTTATTTACGCGGTATTGAACTATTCCTGACTATTTTTTTTATGGCCCTCCGAAGATTTTGACCTGACGTAAAATGAATCAATTCTCGCGCTAGCGCGTGTAAAAAGCGCCATCTGTACTGAAAATTATGTTTTTAATACTTGAGTCATTATCAGATTCAGGTTATCGTCTTGTAGGTGGACATACCTAAAGTTGAGGAATTCCTGTACTAATTTTGGGATAAAGCAATTGAAGGTACAACTAGGTACCCGGTCTATAGCCCTATGCAATTAAATCGTAACACTGTTAACTTTTGACCACCGAGTGGATTTTTGTTTTTCCGGCTGACTATAACCCACTTAATGTAGATAATAATATCCTAAAGACGGTTTCATTTCACTACTTAAATTACATACAGTAATTTGTATACCTTCTTCGTTGCATATTATGTTTAAAAATTTTAAACTAAAAACTCCTAAAAGTTTTTATTCAGACACAAATTAGCTACAATTATAGGAACTGAAAAAAACTAAATATTAAATAACAAACTATAACTATATAACAAAACTAAAATAAATTATTAACTAAAAACTTATATATAAAACTTATAAAATATCTCTACAACACACTTAAATAAAAATAAAAAAGGCTTAAATAATAAATTAAAAATCTAAATATGGCCCCCTAGGCATTGTGCCAAAGATGCTGGCAGCATTCCCTCGCTGTATAGCTATGCTAATACGTTGCGATAAGAAGCTGCCAGCTCTCTGGTCACCGGTAGCTTCGACCAGACGCTTGGATAAATCCCTAACTAAAAGTCGAGCGCTCGGACCCCACGGCCCGAGGGTCTCGACACCAAAAGCCAGAAAGTGGTACTCGGTGCCGAGACCTTGATATTTCAGAACTTTTTTACCTTCTGCCGTCTGAGCAGCCCCTCCAGCCACAACCGACGTACGTGGCAGATGGGACGGTGCCAGAGTGTCGACGCACATGGCATCCCAGACAAGCACTCGTCCCATCTTCCAAGGTATAAAAGTCATACCGTCCGGTCTCTTACCATCGTCTCTTAATAACCCGTTGGGTTTCAGGGTTGCGGGAACGTTTACGGTGGCAAGAGACCGTCGGATTATATCATTCAGCGCCGCGTGTCTGGAGAGGCGTCCGGCGCTCAAATGGCATGATAGGCCGTGGTGTCCGAGCTCGTCTACAGGTGAGCCGCAGGAACATACGTGGGGTGTACAGACTTTCACGCCCAGTCTGAGACTTACCGCTAGGCGTAGAGTGTCTGGTACTAAATATGTCCCGTTGGCAGGTGATGGGTACGCTTGCAGCCACTGACTGGCTTCACGCTCAGCAGCTGCCAGCAAACGTGCACGCGCAGAACCGGAACTAGAATGTAAGGATTGTTGGTAACAAATTTTGGAAAGCGTGTCCGTTGTACATACAGTTTCTGTGGAAGATCCTCCCCCGGACAAGCCATAAACCAAGCGCTCCTAGCCTCCGCCAGGCATTCCGTCTCGAAGTTTGAAGGACAAGCCCTTAAAATCTTACTTACGAGAGCGGAAGTACCATGGACGGAGGATAAAAACGCTGGCAAAGCGATGCTAGAAATTTTGCGCGTCCCTAACCCGCCAAACCGGATGGGTAAGGACGCCTGGGCCCAACTTTCCTCGGTGAATTGTATGTTTAAAATAGACTCCAAAGCAGATTTCATAATGTCGTCAATCGGTAAAAGAGAATTTATGTGTTTCCAAAACGGGGAGCAGCGGAGCATGTATGTGAGTTTGGGAACAAAAAGACAGAATTTTAGAATAGTTAACGCGGAATGGGGGTTTATCTCTAGCAGGCAATGAGCACAGTTTGGAAATTTAGCACTAGTTTTCGAGATGATATTTGGAATGGCGTCTTCAAAAATCGGAGCGCCAAGGAGCATAAGAGAGTCCTTGTTGACAATTTTTACATCAGGAGTGAGTGCTTGAAATTTTTGTACGGTGTCTGTTGAATTTGTATTTAAGTATAGCTCACACTTATTGTAGTTAAGCTCAAGGCCTATGGAACTAAACTTATTTTTAATAATTGTAAGGTCCGACAAGACTGTGTTTACATCCCCTCCTAGAGTTCCGTCGTCCAAATACCAGACGTTAAATTTTGAATTTAGATTTTGGATGATAGGGTTGATAGCTAAACTAAAAATGGCTGGTCCGAGAGGGTCGCCTTGCTGGTAGCCAACTTCAGAAGAAAGTTCATGGTGTCTGTACATCAATTTGGAAGGGTCTGCGAAACAATGTAAAAGGTAGTTGTAGAGTTCCGGGATGTGATTTCTAGTTTCCGCCAGCAAGGCATCCCTACTGACAGAATTAAAGGCGTTTTTGACGTCTATTTTGAGTAGGACCTCACATTGGTCGTTGGCAAGACAGGTGCGTAAAGCGTGAACCGCTGCTTCACATCCGCCCTTAGTGCCGAAACCTAACTGAAAAGTTGTCAAGATATGACGGACAGCTATTTTGGAGGCGAGGCGTCGAAGTGTTGTGCCTACTGCGATAGGCCGGACTCCCCCGTCTTTTTTAGTGAGGGCGATCAGGTTTGCTCCGAAGACTATGGGCACAAATTGGGGGTTTATATTACCTACAAGCATTAGGTTGACAAGTTTTGTAAGGGCGGATACAAGGCGTTTTCCCGTGTCACCAACGCTGTGTGAGGTCAGATCTTTTAGATGTTGCGGTGACAAACCGTCAAGGCCCGCAGCCGAACCTGTTTTAAATGAAAGAATAGCATTTAATGTGTCCTTATCCTCTATGTGCAAACAGACGTCGTGTCCCGTTGGAGGGTCTAAAAAGTAAGGTATCGTTGGAGCGGAAGGATGTTTGCTCCGTAAAGCGAAAAGGGTTTCAGCAGTGTCAGAAGACAGCTCGTCACTTGAAAATAGTATCCGTGCAGCTCCCTTTAAGTCTCCATCATCCACCTTACTCTCTACAGTTTTTTTAAGGGAGTCATTTCTCGGATTAGAATAATGATGGCTGCCAAGATCGTTAATGAAGGACGTCAGGTCTAAAGGGTTGACGCAATTGTCTTTAATTTTTTTGGTTAAAGTTATGTCTTTATTACCTGAAGGGGCGTGAAGGGTGCAGAAGGAAAATTTTAAAAGGTCTTGCCAAGACTCGTGGTTATTTGTATTTATACACGTATGAATAATTTCGGTAAGACGTTTTGCTACTTCCATTCTTGCCCCGCGTGGAATTCTCTTCACTAATGGTACGGAATTCTTAAGACGACTGAGAATTAAATGAAAATTATTAACATGTGGAATTTGTGGCGGCGTCGGATTGCACATAGCGGGTGGGCAAGATGCAGTAAAATGATGTGAAGGTTTATGGCATTTTGATACATGAATATGTAGACCGCGGATGGAGGTAAAGGATCTGGGACATAAGTCACAAGGATGATTCCGGCTAAGCGTGCTGGTCGAAGGCACCGCGGAGGGCCGCATAATTCAAATATGTTAGATACAATGTAAATACAAAATAAACTTACTCTAGGACAAATGATTTCATTTACAGCGCTTAAAAATATTCTAGTAGAAAACGATAAAGGAGACGATTCCAGACAAATCTTAAGAAAATAATTAACACAAATAGCAGGGTCGTTCTTGCGTTTCGTTAAAATCACTATTCCACAGTGAAAAGTGCTATTAATTTACCAATTATGGATACCATTTTTATTGGATGTATAGAAGCCTAAATGGACTTTCGGGTACCATAAAAAACTTATATAGATATATATGTATTTATTAAGTAAATAGGAAAATACATAGTGAATCTTCATTACTTTCCTGAGTCTAACTACCTTTCCAAAACTTTGAAATTTTATGACGAACTAGTTTTTAATTTGAACGCATTAATAACCTTTTGGTCGCGTTAAGTGATATATTAATAAAGTAATATATTAACACTCATATATTTTTAAGATAGTTAGAACCTTACAAGAATCGAACTTTTACTTTTGTCACATCAAAATCTTCATTCCATTCCTCGATGAAGACTATGCATGTTTTGAACAACACGGGCCCTTTTGACGGCCTGTGTCCTGCTCGCACGTCACCCCCCGGTTAGTATGCCAGCGCACTCCGATGCTGACGGACTTAGCTCCACTCAATAAGAAAAAAATTACGATATTGTGACGCGGAGAGAATTTTGTCACGAGGTTGGCGTCATTACTGTCCGGGGGCCAATTCGGTAAATTTTGTTTTCTTTTTAAGCGTTTTAGCTGATTACTACTCTTATTATGAATTATTACCTGATTATTAAATGCAATAGATATCGCACTAGATAAACACAAGTAATTAACGTTCTAAGATCAAATATTCATTACTTTCCAATTCATTCCTTTCTATTTAGTGAAAAAAACTCACGGAAAGGAATGAGCAGCAATGGAAAGTGATGAGTGTCTTCTTAACCATTAATTTTACGTACCTACATTTTACAATTCTATTTATATAAGATGTATTTATTTGCTCTAGATCACCAGCTATAGTAATACAGCTAATCCTACATGATCGCGCAATTGCACCTACAGTTTCCTTCGCTCAAAATGATTGTAAGTTGGAATTACCAAGAAACTGGCCACGGAAAGGGCGCTGCTGATGGCATTGGGGCGGTGACTAATGGAACTGCAGACGACTTTGTTCGATTTGGTGGAGATGTCGGCTGTTTTGAAGATTTTGTCAAATTAATTCGTTACAGCGTCCAAGGGATTAAAATATATGTGATACTCGACGATGACATCCAGAGAAAAAAAATCCAATGCCTGCTTTTAAAGGAACCATTAAAGTTCACTAAGCGCTATATTCTACAGAGTTACCGTACAGTGTACTCGTAACAACCTTCCATGTGATCACCAAAAACACATTGGAACATTAGCTTTTGGACTTGGGCAGACAACTATAACCATTGCTTCCTATACTAATAACAATGAAGAAGATTTCAGCCAAAAAACGTCCAATGCTGGACATAGGCCTCCCCCAATGATCACCAATATGACCGGTTCTGCGCTGCTTGCTTCCAGCGGGTTCCCGCGACCTTGACCAGGTCGTCGGACCATCTTGTGGTCTCTGCCCACACTGCGTCTTCCGGTACGTGGTCGCCAGTCCAGCAATTTCTGGCCCCATCGGCCATCTGATCTTCTGGCGATGTGCCCAGCACACTGTCACTTCAGTCTGGCAATTCTGAGAGCAATGTCGGTGACTTTGGTCCTCTTGCGGATCTCTTCGTTTTTGATTCGCTCACGCAAGAAAACTCCGAGCATTGCTCTCTCCATTGCCCTTTCAGTGACTTTGAGCTTTTTGATCTGGCCCATAGTGAGCGCCCACGTCTCCGTACCGTAAGTCATCACTGGCAACACACACTGGACAAAGACTTTTGACTTAAGACACTGCGGTAAATTCGATGAGAAGATTTTTTGCCACTTCCCGAACGCTGCCCAGCCAAGTCGGACTCGACGATTTACCTCTTTCACAAAGTTGGACCTACCTAACTGAACAGTTTGTCCCAGGTAGACAAACTCGTCAACAACTTCGAGAGTAGAGCCTCCAACTGTAACGGGAGATGGTACTACTTGAGCATTGAACATGACTTTCGTTTTTCCCAAATTCATCTTCATACCAACTCGTCCGGAGGCTCTACTGAGGTCATCGAGCATTGCACTAAGGTCTTCAACGGTCTCAGCCATAACGGCTATGTCGTCGGCAAATCGAAGGTGCGTTGCGTGATGTACTCGCCGTTTATATTGATGCCGCGTCTTTCCCACTCCATAACCTTAAAAACATCTTCCAGTGCAGCGGTGAACAGTTTTGGGTGAACAGAGATATTACATCTCCTTGTCTGACACCCCGCTGCACTGGAATTGGTTTCGAGTTCTGGTCTTGCAGGCGGACCGACATAGTGGCGTTTCTGTACAAGCACTTCAATACTTCGATGTACTGATAGTCGACTTGGCACCGCTGAAGAGACTGCAGCACAGCCCATATTTCGATCGAATCTAGGCTCTTTCGTAGTCCACGAATGCTAGACACAGGGGCTGGTTATATTCTTCCGTTTTCTGTATAACCTGCCACAACGCATGTATGTGGTCCACGGTGCTGAAACCTTTTCGGAAACCAGCTTGTTCGGGAGGTTGAAAGTCATCCAGCCTACGTGCGAGACGGTTCGTGATGACTCTCGAGAACAACTTGTACACATGGCTCAGGAGTGAGATGGCCTGTAATTTTTCAGTAGAGTGGTGTCACCCTTTTTGAAAAATAGCATCACCACACTCCTGCTCCAAGCTTTTGGCGTTATTCAATCGTGAATGACAGAATGGAACAGATTCTGAGGGGTTTTTACACTATTTACACATTATTAAAGTGAACATTATTAAACATAACTATTATTGCTGGAGCTGTTAAATATGCTCCAAAATTTATTGAGAGCTTAATTTTTTGCTTAATATTGTTTTCTTTAAGTGTTTCAAGAAACATCTTTTTATCATTTTTTATTGTTATAAGATTGTATAGCATTTTTGTTGAATTATTTGAATATGTCTACAGGGTGTTTTTTATATCATTAGCCATATTACAATATGTGTTGGGTAAAGGCGTAAAAAAATATTTGGTAAAACAAAAATAATCCATTTTTCATTATCCTTTTTGTTATAGATTTTTTTAAAAATCCCATTATCTAACGAATGTTGGGTCACTATGATCACTTACTTTGCGTACTGCCCCACCTAGTATGCGCTCATAACTGCCAAATCAGATTGGAAAGGGTGTTTGAGTTTGCAACTTTAATTAACCCGCATAAGGTAACTAATTCAATACATAACAAGTTTCCTACGCGTGGTGGGGAATGGAGGTGGACCTTAACTTGCAGGTAAAACCCACGAGACAGCATTATCAGTCTATCGCATACAGTACTAATAATGAGGGTATTTTTAGTTGCGCGCCGATCTGAGGGTAGTTTGACTCGAGCGTGTTCACGCAAGCGCACTCCTTCTTTGTTTACAGAGTGCTGTACAAATGGCACATGGCATCTTGCGATCAGCCGAGCCAGCATAATTTGACCTCAAGAACGGAGTAACTTAAATGTTCCGTCATACAAACGCGTACTGGTTTACCTCAGATATCGATTCTAATGCACTCTCTAAGCAAATTGAATTGTTGATGACAACGAGCAGGTACAGGTAGGTATGCGCTTGGGCAGTTTTAATCAAATAACAATCGTGTGTGCATGTAATTAGGACATTTTATTCATTGTTTAGTGCCGATGGTGGGGTGAGTGACGTCGGCTGATCGGTGCTTGTGATGAACTCCTGATTGGCTAAGACTTGACTACTCAAACCTGCTACCCTTTTGTCTGCCATCGAATCGCGCGGATTGAAACAAACTTGCCTAGTGACCACAAATTATGTTTTTGCCGGATAAAAAACGGGAAAAAAAACTAAAAAAAAGTGTCACTTTTTTTTTCAAAAATGTTGTGTACTGGTGATCGCGAATGACATATCCAAATTTGGCTAACGACATAACAAACACCCTGTATTTGTATACATATACATTAATTAAATTCACCGTCTTACACTTATATTTATTATCATACCCTTTGTTTATCATTACTTTCCAAGCGTGTTTATTACTTTCCATGCAAAATTCATTGCCTTCGGTGGGCTCATTCCTTTCCATCGTTTTTTCTCATAAATGTTATAGTTATATATGTGCCTTTTATTGATTTATTATATTAATGGGTATTTCAATCTAAGTATATAACAACAAGACATAAAAAATAAAAAAAAAACGATTCTCAAAAAATGTTGTTTTTTGAACGAAACGCAAGAACGACCCAGCAAAATAAGTAGTAAGAAAATCGTAAACACAATTTAAGTCCAACGGATACTGCGGCACCAACTGCTTATGTAAAAACCGAATACGTTATTTTGAAGAATATCGTATTTTTTTGTAGAATATCGTATTCAGACAGATATTTCACGCACTTAGATAGAAAAACTTGGAAACCAATGAACAAAAATGATTATTTAGTAAGTAAATAAATATTTTCACACTGATGAAAACGTCAAATCACTCCCACTCCATAGGCGAGCGATGTTTTAGGCCTGCGCTGCAGTCTCGGCACTGATGAAGTTTTATTTCGGAGGGATTTGTCTATTCTATGGGAAAATTGTAGGTGATAAATTCAATCAGATTCTAGCAGAACATCCACGAATATATTAATTTTGTAAATTCTTGTTATTTGACATCTTTGTTGTTTGTTGACGTTTTTATATAGTTTTTTTATAAAGTTCGATCCCCGGTGATGGATATAAAACAGTTTTTACCTTTAAAATTGTATTTTACCGAGATAGCGTTTAAGGATTTCTACGCAGATGTTGTCACTAGTACAATCAACAACAAACCTGTGAACACAGGCAAAGTGCCAAAAATATGTAAACAGAACTTTATTGCCTGGAAATAAAGTTGTGTATACATATTTCTGGCACTTTGTCTGTATTCACAGCTGAGTTGTCGATTGTACTATGTTCGATTCATGATCTCATTGTTGCAGGTGGCGTTTTCGATATTCAACTTTTCATTATTTTATATATTTGTGTGCTATCGTGTAACCACATCTATTTTGCAGCCTGAAAAGGTGACCACGTATAGTTGCTATAAGTATTATTTATTTTACATCATCAGCCTATGATAGTCCACTGCTGAACGTAGGCCTCTCCTATTATTCGAGGCTATATGCCACAAGTATTCGAGGCTATTCGCTTCTTTGTTCCTGACAACTATGTGAGGATAGGTGTTCGGCGCCGACTTAACTTGTTTGTGCTCCCAGCTGGCATCCGCACACTCCATGCGCTCAACTCCCCCACACCGCGGGCTCTGACTTTACTTAATTCCCTTTTAAGAGAGGTAATTGATGCTGACGTGTTCAATGACAAATGGTCAACTTTAATGAAAGCAGTTGACATTTACCTGAATAATTCTCTGACATAAATATTTAATACTTTCTTCATTTACTTAAGTTACAATGTTCATTTTACTTTAATTTTTATATATTGACATGTCCAATTATTGTTTTATGATAAATCTGTGTTTTGTGCAATTTATAACGCATGTGTTTTGTATGTTTAATATGTATGTTTACCATTGTGGGTACTTTGGGTCCCCTGTAAACTCACAATGTACTTTAAAATAAAAAAAAATAAAAATTATCTATGCGTATATTGCGTATAGACGCATTAGAAGATAAATGCCTATAATTGCCACGCTGGGCAAGCGTGGCGATCGCAGTAATGTGTCCACTATGATGACGCTGCTGTCCATCATCAATCTTTTATCAAATAATGGTCAGGAGTTGAAGTGGTGACAAATGTATTCTTACTGCCGTCACGGCCGTTATTTATTTTATTCATGTTTATTGCGAATTAAATCCGATTAAGGACCTGACCTACCGTGTCTTAAGGAAGAAATTTCATTTTGCCGAATATAATTTGGAATAGGTACCAACTTTCATTTGGCCTAATTTATGGCCTTTTTTTTTAAGTTCATTTAAAATATCATAAATATCATAATAAACGAAAGATATAAGCAGACGCGTAGCATTACAGTCGGCAAAATTAAATTCTGCAATATGTTGTTTGGGATTGGGAACTTGGAAATTGCTACTTGGTAAAAATATTTGTTAGGTTCTTTGAAGTACATAATTGAAGTTTAATTTTAAATATCTATTTTGACTGTAGTGTCTTCGCAAATTAGGTAACCAATAAAAAAGTCATATAATTCTTTACTGTTACTTAAAATATTTTTCTGATAACGAATGATTATTATGAATTATGAAATACATATTATTAAACTAAGCAATTTATTTTAGGACTCAGAATTTCAAGACAACTTCATTGACAATATGATTCAATTGGTCAGTTTTATGGCCGCAATGATTTCTGTACTTCACGCCGGTCAACAGGCGCAAAACGAAATAATCGATTTGAGGAGAATTATGGCTAGATTGTACAATGCTCTTCTTATGAGTAAGTATTTCATGTTCGGTGACTTCAATATGCGATTGTACCTACGTTTTTAAATATCTACCGATATCGTAATAAAACGATTGACAAAGAGTTTCGAAGTAACTGTTTGGTAATATCAAATCTTATGTGCAACAAATACCAATTTTTTAACAAGCTTTTACTCGTATTAGCTTCGTGATTCGTAAATTTCGAGGATTTTTCTCTGTCACTCCAACGAAGGCGTCATTAGAGTGAGAGAAACAAATCCTCGAAATTTGCGGATTTCGAAGTTCGCGGTAGGGCCGCAGCATCTATGTATGTAATAAAATCTTGGAATCTTGATAAGACCCACTTCCCGGTCTTCGATTAGGATGAAATGACACGCTCTCAATTCTGATGACAATACATGACTAGCTAAGAAACAAATCCAATATGGCGGCCTCCCCAAGATGGCCGACTGGCTGTTTGAAATCCACCCACATCATCAAATAAAACGATTTGCTGACAGGAATGAGGAAAAAGCGTGATTTTTAGTTCTTTTTTAACAATTTTTAATACTGAAGCTTAACTTAGTTTTGCCTGTCCTGTTGGTTGTAATCAAATCTTACAAGATTTTGATCTACTTCCCGATTTTCGATTGAACTGAAATTTTGCCTGCATGTATATACGAGCTAAAAGGTTGCCATAGAAACTCTTTAATTAAGCAAAGGACGTCCATCAAGTTTTGGTTAATTTGATTCGTCTTAATGATCCTAATGAATAATGAATAAAATATAGCTGGCGTTCAAATTTTGTATCAAACTTTCTATTTCAGGAAAAATAAATTGTTCTAATTTAAAAAAGCGCGTTTCTTTTAAGTTCCAGGGCAAGAGGCTTTACAACTGCAACAATCCGTGAAAGCATTGCATCGTCAGATGACAGTTGATCCAATCAGAATAAAAATAACATCCATGATGATAGTACAGATGTCGCTACTCTTGCAAATACTGTCAACTATTGTATCATATACTTTAATATTTCTGCAATTTAATCACGTTGTTTAAATACGTAAACATTGATGCATAAAGTTTATCGTAATACTACGGTAATATTTCATTTCGATTACCTGAATAAATAAGTGATAAATAATAATCATTCGAATATGATCCCGGGTTTTTGATGCAATGTATGTACAGTCAGCTTCAGAGATATGTGACCCCCCTAACTTGAAAAGTTTAACTCGCCGCTCGGCTAGCCGAGACTCAGTATTCCGATAGAATCTTACAAAAATTGTGTTACTTTGAAACATTCCACTGTGCCGCTAGCGGGGATCGATCCATAGACCTTAGTGATATGCCCGGTCTTACTCCGCCATACATTAGACCGGCTGTCATGCCACTGGGCTACGGATGCAGTTGCATATGGATGCAAAAATTCGAACCAGTTGCAGGTGTCGCAAAGTGCAAATGGCTCCAACTAACTATCATATATATGCGTCCCTGTTTGGCAAGCTTGTGTTACGTTATAGTATTGTCTTTGTTTATCAATATTTCCCTGCCCTCATATCATTTTCGAAGACGCTTAACAACGACTTTAAGTAATCACATTAAAGGTTAAAAATCAAGAGCAGGTAATTCAGTTTTGGGATTTCATGTAGAAAAACGCCATTTGAGGGCAAGTTATAATTTGTAGTCCAAGTCATACCTGTCTCTGTTGTGTCGAAGCAATTACATTTTGTAAACTTTCTTTGCATTTTCAAGAAATTTATTTTAACAACTCACGTTTTTTTTTCGATTTTTGATCAACAATATGGTGCGACTAACAGTTTTTATGAAAGCCAAAATCGTAAATCTCTGGGAAGAAAACAAAAGTATTAAGGAAATAGCATGAACGTTAAATATAACGGTAAGTAACTATTGTAACTAATGAGATTTTTTAATCACTTTACTGAATAAATGTAAATGTAAAATTGGATTAGCCAATAAGATAAGCTAACAGATGTATTGTGTGTAGATCTATAATAGTTATTAATTATTATAGATAATATACCTATTTGATATATTTTTTAACAGGGTCTGTTTAGAAAAATCCCTAACAAACAAAACACATCGTGTATTTTTTAGTTAGGTAACTTAAGATTGTTTCTCCATAATGGGTGTGTTTTTAAATGTTTTTATACAAGATCGAGGCTTACCAATGTATTTCCACTTCTTCAAGAATTGTCCTATAGGTATATGTTAGTATTTTTTTTCTGTTACTTTATTTAGAGTTTAAGTAAGGTTTTAAAATAAAATCAGTATATAACTTTTTTTCCCGAGTCTGCTGAAAACGTAGTAGGTATGCCTAATACGCATTATGCCAACCGAGAAATAGTCGCACAAAGACTTAAGGCTATTTTGTGTTCAGTTATTTTACAGATTTGTAAAATTAAAAATATAATGATTATATTATATTTACATATTGTTTTACGCGTATTTTCATTTGCAGAGAATCACAGTTCGTAGGTGGTTAAGACGTTTCCAAAAACAGGGAGACGTGGAATGTGAGAAACCAGGTCCCCGTCCTACAGCTTACACTGATGAGTCTGAGCGTCATCGTAATATAGTGAAAATACATACTGATGCTCCATTTACCAGTACTCGCACTACTGCGGAAACTTTTGAAGTGTCACTTAGCACGGTTAGAAGACACCTTCATGCTGCTGACATACACAACTATAAACCAGCCAAAAAAATAAGTTTAACTGAAGCACATCGAAACGCACGTATAACGTTCGCAAAAAAATACGAAAATTTTGATTGGGAGAACGAAATCGTCATTTTCACAGACGAAAAATGTTTTAAATCCGACAAAGATGGCCGAAAAATATTGTGGCGGAGAAGTGGAGAGAGGTTCAACCCCAAAAATGTGAGAGATGAGACCTTAGAACAAGCGGAAGGATAACGTTAGGTAAAATATATATTTTTTTTTATGTTATGGCTTGGTATGAGAGTGTAAACGATATTTATCAGAGTAACTTTTTTTCAGCGTATTATGGGTGGATGTCGTCCATGGGCTCTGGTGAGCTTGTAGAAGTTGGAGGCCGAATGAATGGTAAACGATACCTTGAGGTATTGCGTGACGTAATGCTGCCATCAGTTCGCGTCGCCTACCCTGAGGGCCAAATTTATTTAGTGCAAGACAATAGTGCCGTGCATCGGTCCCATGTAGTGCAAAACTGGTTGTCTTCTCAGACAGATATTACAGTGTTCGATTGGCCTTCGAAAAGTCCTGACCTAAACCCAATCGAGAACTTGTGGGGTCAAATGGTGCTTAACTGGGACCCTACCCAAGTTAGATAAAAAAAAAATCTAGATGAAGAAGTTCACCGGACCTGGGAATTGTTGAGGAACACGGATACCTGTTCTAACATGGTGACGAGTATGAAAAGCCGATTAAAGCAAGTTGTAGAAAGTGACGGATATCCTCTTCGCTATTAATTACCTACTCACACGCATCTGGTAACTGTAGTTATCAGCCATCACCCTTATTACCTAGGAGATAGAGGTCAATAAATATTCTCAAGCGGGTGATTAATATACCTAACTCTTGTGCTTCCATTTGTGTTATAGGTATTTCTCCACTATTGGCGAAATAATTATCATAGGCAAGTTAAAACAAATGAATAAATCTTCCGTGTCAGACATGTTATTCATGTCATTAAGGTCGATAATAACTCGACAGGTTTAGAATCTGTTATACCTATTAGAAATAGAATGATGGGAGTAACCTTGCAATTTAAAAATATTCACACAAATTAATTAACTAAACTTATTAGAAAGACATATTAGCATTCAATTACATACCTATTCAAATAAAATAGTTAACATTATGAACGAGTGAGATTGTTCAAAATATTAACTTATTGTTTTTCCCTAATAGTTAGGCCCCGAAAATAGTCTTTGCAATAAAAAAAGATTTGACGCACGGTTTCAAAAACAGTTCCCTGTAGGTATTTTAAAGATATGTAATTTAAAGCACAATTGTATCATCAGCATCACATTTTATACGACATTATTGTCTCTAAATGTGGTCAGGAATACACTGTTAAAATCCGTCGGCCTATGCAGGCCCACGGTGTATATAAAACGCGTCATCATTATCTTCATTGCGTTATTCCCGGCTTATGCCATGGCTCAGTTAGCCTGGGGTCCGCTTTGACAGCTAATCCCAAGATTTGGAGAACGGTGCATATAAAACACATATTTTTTTTAATTGGAAATTTATATATTGATGAACTACAGTTCCCTGTATCGAATATGGCCCATTAGTGGAGAAAGCCCGTGTTTAAATTTTTTTTACAGTGCTGACGCTGCAGGAGATGAATATTGTTATCTTTGATAACATGTGGTTTCTCGCTGTAACGTCAAAGTTTTCGTTGAGGTTATTTCAATCAGAAAGAAAAGTAACGTTGTGGTATTGGCATGTCACATGGTCGAATCTAAAATTTATTGTAATTTACCTATGCAAGTTATTCTTTTGTGCAATTAATTAATGCATGTTTTTGTGCAAGACTCACTTAATAGGAAAAGTTGGAAAACATTTTTATTAGACGCGGATTAAATAATTATACGTAGCTGATCGTATTAATAAGCTAAACCCGTTTAAAAAAAAATGTCTTCAACATATTATTTATACTTTATTTTCTAATAAGATCACGAAAATGATAAACCCTATACATGGATAAGATGATTTTTGTAACCATCTGTAGGTATAACGCATATGTTTTTGTAAGACATTATTTTTGAATAGCATGAAAATAGTTATACCTATTGAAGCCTTGTTATCTCGGGGGTACTGTAACTAGTTAACTACTACATACTCTTATTCACGGCTGCTTAAAAAAACTGTGATTGTACGGAATTGAAATGTATGAAAGTAAATAACCGCGTGGGGTTTGTAACACATAACGTCTTTAAAACATATTTCCAGTCCAGTCTGCGATAAAAACTGTGTCGGATACGGCACGTCACTGCAAATCTGCAGCATCGCCTTTGTAGGTGTGACCGCACTTCAAAAAGCCTGGGGTCCGCTTTAAATATATTATGCCATTAATCCAATATTATTTTAATAAACCACAACGTTACTTATTTACACAACGGAGAAATGTTAAAACATTGATACATTAGATTAAAAATTTGAAGGTAGTTACTTCTTAATTTTACATAATTCATGTTGCTAAAGCAATTCGGATATTTGCTTATCTATCTTAAAGATACATCGTATAATATAACAATAGATAGATAAATGTTTATTTCATGAAAAGCAATTACATTATAAGTTAGCAATATATATGTAAAACCTGATCAACTAGCTGGGAAGATCAAATAAATAGAATAAAACTTTCTCATAATTCCAATTCACCCGAAATATTGATATTGTAAACAGTTTTTTATAAACCAATAAAAAATAATCAACATTCGTATTTTTCTTTTATTACCCATTTCTCATAATAATATTTTCAGCATAATATATCTAAAACTAATAACACAAATAAATTGCAACGTGTTGTATAAAAAAAATACAAAAAGTTTGAATCATCATGATGATTTGAACCAGGAACCAGGAACCTCTCGTTTCATAGTCTATATTAGCAGCCGCTAAGCCAGGTCGCCGCTAGATAAGTTGACGAAATTATTGTTCTGGCTAAGACAAGCAACAAACATTGTTTTACATTTATCGTCGGCATTTTTTTTATATTGACATATTCAATTTATAAATGCCTGTAATAACTATACAAAATAATGCCTGTTGCAGATATACTAAAAAAAAATACAAAAAGTTAGGTGTGTCACGAGATTTGAACCAGGAATCTTTTTCTCGGGGGGGTCACATAATTGTGAAGCTTACTGTACTACAGTCAGTAACATGGAGGCAATATTCCAAGTAGTTTCATAACTCATACGAAAGCGCGGAACGAAATAGTTAATCAGACAAAGGTCCGTCCTACGCTGTGTAATATAATCATTTAATTGCCACTTTTTCATGACGTGTTTTGAGTTAATAAATGTAATTGATCGAAGAGACTACAACTTGTCGAATTTATCATTCTTAATGGATTAAATATTAATTTGTTCAATTTTATTCGAAGCATTAATAAACTCGGAAGTGTTTATAGACATGGAAAGACTAAAATCAAGAATCACTATTTTATCTTTGGTGATAAAAGGAGAGAATGTCTCATGCATTTATCGAAATTATATCTCATTCAGTAGACGGGTAAAATTCTGTATGATATTTAGAATCATATTGACATCTTTGCTTATTTTATGGGTATGCGTGGACCAGATCATTGTGACGTATCGAAATATATATCACGTTAATTTTATGATATTCATCAACTACATTGTGTATAACTCACTGACCACTGCCAAAACATTGCTCGATTTTATTATTAGTGTAAAAGAGTCGATGACGTTTTGTATAATTGTTTCGAAGGTTAATCTTGTTCATCAGTATTGCTCTAAGGGTAATTTTTACCCAAATGCTTTGAAAACGTTGACCAGGAACCATATAATCAAATCAATTGTTATAATGATCTCCTTTTTAGCAGTTGAACTTTCTGATAAACTGTATTCATCTTGTGTCTTTTTCAATTGTGACGTTAGTTTGGTGACAAAAATTGTATACTTATGGAAAAAAATTCAAGGTTTCATTGAAATTATTTCTTTTCACGCTGTAATTAGTATAATGACTTTAGCATTTACTCAAATCAGATTAAGTTTAGTGACACATCTAGAAATAATAATAAAAATATACAATACGGATAATACCATTGATGACTCAAGAAAAAGTTTAAGTATCTTGCGAGAGAATTTGAAAGAGTCGATTGTGGCATTTAATCGTCTTCAAGTGTGCAGTATAAGACTAAATCAATGTTTTGGAGTACAGGTAACATTATATTTTACGTGAAGACATTTATAAATATATTATATTAAATAGCAAGTAAGACTCCCTATTACCTACAAGAATGCTCAGGAATTTAGTACTTTGTAAATATTATATTTTGATAATCACATGGGGTATCGTTGAATAGGTCTTTCAAAAAGAATAAATAAGGGTTCCATTTTTTTTAAATATTATTTTGTTCTACCACTTAGTCGGCGTGATTAATATGTATAGGCACGTGCAAAATATTGCAAAATTTTGGGTACTAGGTATCGGCTATGCTGAGTTGCATTATAGGGTTCCTAGTTTACTACGGAACCCTAAAAACATATGTTATAATGTCTAAATTATAGCCAGTTTGCAATGTGGATAGATACCAAAACAAGTAAGTTGTAGGTTTTGGACCTTCCAAAAGATTAGGTACCTACTAGAATTTCTCAATATTATATCAAAACTCTTAACTGTAATTTATTTTTAGGTGAGTATTTGAGATTTCTTTGGGAGATGCAATGACATTAAATATATTCTAAATCAATGGGGAGATGTATAAGTCGTGACAACTACTGCATAATCTGTAGGTACCTATGGAAAAAATGCGTCCCGCCTAGGATTAATATATTTTATATCATGCAAATGTTTCAGGTAGCGTTCGCAATATTCAATTTTTCAATATTTTACATATTTCTCTGTTACCGGGTAATTACTTCCATTTTGCAACCTGAGAAGGTATGTACCTAATGTTATGTGTTGTATATAGATAGAATCTCTTTGCATTATTAAATTTAAATTCTATTTTTTAGTACAGATGGTGCCTTTTTTAGGCTCTAGTGCGAGAAGTGTGTCATTTTACGTCAGGTCCAAAACTTCGGAGGGTCATCTGCACTAAAAAACGTCGTACGAGACTTGTACAAAATGAAATTCGTAACTCGTGTCGATTTAAAACACTCCCTATCGGTCGTATTTTAAAACATTGCCACTCATTTCCAATTTTTTGTTTTTCGCACTTGTGTCGTAATGTATTATTTTGTATATTTGTTACGTCACCCTTCACTTTCTTAGGGCCTACGCTAGCAGACACGCCCACCGCTGGCGCACGTTCGGAGACTCGCTCAGTGTATTCCCAACTGGGAATTCATTTTCTGATTCCGAAAAAAATCCGATTCGGATTATTAAAATCCACCGCACGCGGTCGCACCAGTTAGCGCCGCTCATACATTCTTTTGTTAGACAAGCATCCGTTCCGGGTAATCCGCGTAAGCTAGTGAAGGCCCTTAGTCGGTGTGTCGTCTAATTAAATTAATCAATAAATATCATGGGACATCTTACACAAATCAACCTAGTCCCACCAGTAGTAATGTAAGTTAGGCACTAGGCGACGATATATATAACAATAAATACTTAAATACATAGACAGCCATGACCAAGGAACAAATATTTGTGATAAATAAATACACCAATAATGCCCTCGCTGGGATTCGAACCCGGAACCACCAGCTTCGTAGGCAGGGTCAAACTAGGCTACGGAGGCTGACAAAATTAAGTTACAACGTTCTAACCTCCAAATACACTTTTTTGATATAAAACTGCCACGTTTGTCTCTACCCACATAACTGAATCGGTAATTTAGTTTAAGTCCGTAACATTATCAACACATTTTTAGCTTCATTTGTAACTAACTAATACATATGTGAGAAAATCTTGGAATTTTAATTTGACACACTTCCCGGTCTTCGATTAGGATGAATTTTGCGCACGTAGTTTATGGGGTTTACATTTGGAAGAAGAGACTGCACGATCCCACAACCAAACCGTGGAAACTGTTTTGTAGGACTTTGTATTTTTATATTAATAAAGAAATAATAATAATAAAAAAACATGTCATAATTTTCAGTTTTTACAGTACTCGTGAAAAATTTTAGTACAGATGGTACAGGTGTAGTGAGAAATTACTTGCCTTCGGAAACGTTCGTAAACACATGCTGTTTCAGGCAGTGTCACCGAGTCTGACTGAAGTAGCATGACAGCTATTACTGTCAGTCTCAGTGAGATAGACTGAAACAGCATGACGTTGACGAACGTTTCCGAAGGCAAGTCATTTCTCACTACATCTGTACCTTTTTAGGCGCTACTGCACGAAGTGGGTCAGGTCTAAAACTTCGGAGGGCCATCTGTACTAAAATACGTCGTAGGTACGAGACACGTGCAAAAAGGAAATTCGTAACTCGTGTCGATTTCAAAACATCGTCACTCCTTTCGAATTTCGTGTTTTTCGCACTTGTGTCGTTATGTACTATTTCAATACAAATGATGTTTTTTTTACGTATTAGTGCGAGAAGTGGTTCATTTCTTGTCAGGTCGAAACTTCGGAGGACCATCTGTACTGAAAAACGTCGTTCGATACACGTCTGATAAAGAAATTTGTAACTCGTGTCGGGGAGTGTATTAATCTACGAACAAATAAAACATGGAAGCCGCACGTCATACTAAATTGCCTTTCCAAAACGGTCCTGAATTTTAGTTAACAACTGTCACCCCCTCTTCACTGCTTCACGGTAATGAATTTCACTATCAACCTATAAAAACTTAAACCGCCATTTAACAAATAGTTGTGATTGGCCCATCAAAGTTTTGATTGGCTATATTCTATAAACGTTTGTCAAAGATGTTGTGCCGAAATATGCGCGGTGTTAAAGGTGCGTTTAAACCAAAAGAGCATTCGCTGTTCTAGCGCCCGTTCTAAGAAATCAACCAATCACGTTTTGTGTACCGATCGAATTTCGTAGAGTGGGAGGTTAGAACAGCGAATGCTCTTTTAGTTTAACCGCACCTTTAGAAAAGCGCTATGTCCTGCCCATCTTAGCACAATTGAACAATTGTTTTTGGGGGCATTTTTGAGCTGGCGTTAGACGTCCATGTTAAGGTGCGTGCAGACTAAAAGAGCATTCGCTCATTCTATCGACGCTCTACGAAGTTCTTTTTGTGTAAACAGAGACAGAGCATTCTTTCGTTGTTCTTATAGATTCTATCAATATTCTACGAATATTCTAAGAATGGTCGCTCGCTTGGTGTAAACGCTCATCCGAGCGTGCGAACAGTCGCCTAGAGCATTATTTCGTGTTCGGAATTCGGGGACGTGCTCGTTCTAGCCGTTCGTGGCTCGAGGCACTAAACTTCAGAGAAAAATAAAAAACCGACCAAGAGCATGTCGGGCCATGCTCAGTGTGGGGTTCCGTATTTATTCAAAATAGTTTCATTTTAAAATATTTTATTCAGATGTAATTAGAAAAATCGTAATGTGACTGCCGTATGCCGGAATCGAGTCTCTGTAATTCGTATTTGATTTGCTAATTTTATCTTCAATCAGAGACAATAAATAATCAAAGTCCTCTGATGCCATTCTATGAAGGTTTTTATATTGACCACTTTCTTCTTGTTCTTTCAGACTTCTCATTATATCACCTATATTATCAAGTGTCCTCCTTTGCATTAGATTTGTAACCGACCAACGTCTCTTCCTTCTTTTTTTTTTTAATCAATTTACTCAATATTATATACGCCGAACTCGCAATTAAAATATCTGTTTCTGAGTCCGACATAGTGTACCAACGGGCGCTCGTTCGCCTAGTCTAAACAGCTCTAGAGCGTATGCTCTAAGAATCAGTTCTTGGATTGCGCTCTAGTTCTTGGTTTGCGTTCTTGCTCGTTGATTATTTTGGTGTAAACGCTGAGAACGAACTTCCGTTTATACTAAAAGATCAAGAATCAATGCTCTATTCTGGTTCTAGCTCTTTGTTCGCTTGGTTTATACGCACCTTTATATAATTATGGTCGCAGGTACTAATTTATCGCGAACTTTTTTTCCGCACTTGTATCATAATGTACTATTACGATCACTTATTTAAGCTTGGCTTTATTTCAGGAATCAGAATATCAAGTCAATGCTGTTGACAGTACGGTTCAGTTAATAAATTTCATGGTCGCCATGATTTCTGTACTTCACGCCGGCCAAGTTGCGCAAAACGAAATAATATATTTGAGGAGAACTATGGCAAGGCTGTACAATGCTCTTCTTATGAGTATGTATTTCATATATCTATACAGGGTGGTCCAAACCTTGAAGTCAAAAAAATTTTTTTAGGTTCCCTACGTCATGGGCTATCAGAATATACCCCTTGTATGTTAGCCGATTTTTTTGTAGTTTTTGAGTTATGAATTTTTGAATATTTTTTTTTTTTGAGAAATTCTGGAATGAAGAAATTTATTGATAAAAAAAACTATTGAGTTTTTTTTATATTATTTTCTTTTTTTAAAAGTATTACCTACTACAAATAAAGCATTTACTGCCAAAAAAAGTTAGCGTCCTCACTTTAGTCCTGCGCAGCTTGTCCGCCATTGCATCGTCTAACCACGCCCACAGCAACCCATTGGCCGACGTACGTACAAGCGCCGCCCATTTTTGAAAATTCGGAGAAACCATCGACGGGTGCGCAACGTCCTTGACTGTGAGCCATCGCACGGCAAACGCGAAGATAAGTTAAAGTTAACCTCCTATTATTTTGACTCCTGGTACCTAATAATGTCACCAACTACACGAGCAACAAAAACATCAACTAAAAATATGACGCAAACTGAAAATACAGACTTCGAAAAATTCAAAAAAGAAATTAAAATGATGATTCAAGAGGCTCTGAAATCTCAAGATATTGAACTCAAAAAGATAAACCCTACACTTCAGGCGATCAAAGAAACTAACAGTTGCATTGAAAAATCTATAAGTTACTTATCGGAACAAAATGAGGAGCTCAAAAAGAAAATCGAAAAACTGGAAATGAACAACAAGAAGGACAAGGAGTACATCGTATTACTGGAAGACAAGCTAGAAAATATGCAACGCGAATCGCGTAAAAGTAATATTGAAATAAAAAATGTGCCCAAAATCGACAAGGAATCTAAAGAAGACCTTTTGAAGATGGTAACGCATCTTTCTGAGACTATTGACTGCAATGGAACCAAAGAAAGCGTCACGGATATATATCGAGTGCGTGGCAAAAAACAAGACCCAAACTCACCTATTGTAGTAGAGATGTCGTCCACCCTCCTTAAAGAAAAGTTCCTTAAAAAATGCAAGGAATACAACATAAAAAACCGTACAAATAAACTAAGTGCTAAGCATTTAGGCCACACGAAGAGTGATAGTACACCCATATATGTCTGTGAACAACTAACACCAAAAGCAGCACGTCTACGATTCCTGGCTAGTGATTTAACGAAATCAAAAGACTACACCTTCTGTTGGACTTATCTCGGCAAGGTGTTTGTACGGAAAAATGAAACATCGCCGGTGATTCAAATTAATAATGAAGCCCAAATACAACGGTTACTGCAAGAAAAATGACTAGATATATGTACAATTCAAATCGTATTTCACATGTGTTTTCAGAACTATTGTTTTATACTTACTTCTTTCAATCTATTCTCAGTGCTGTTAATAACTACGGTGATGCTCACTCTATGTATGTACCTGCACTATGTTATACACCGACACACCAACAACACGCTACACGTTTGCTACATATTTATAAATACAGAATACTTAAATCTTACATATAGAGAAATGGTTTCACAATTATTTATATACTGTACAGTTCTAGGGCCTTGTATAAAATTATTTATATTTCAAAAAATAAATCCCACACGTTTGACACACGCTATTAAAAATATCGGTACAAAATGGCTAGCAACTTAAATAATATAATAGAAATTGACGACATTGAACTTGCCACTTCCATAGCATGCGATATCCAAGATCTTAAAACCCTATCACCTAGAGTAGGCCAAAAGCTAACCGTAATTACACAAAATATAAGAAGTATTTACTGCAACATTGACAACTTCTTAATTACACTTTCACAATTAGATTTTCAAGTCGACGTTATTATTTTAACAGAATGTAGATTAAACGACGTAAAACCTATTCCACATATTTCTAACTATGTGTCATTATCAACCATTATTAATCTTAACCAAAATGACGGTGTGGTGGTTTATGTAAAATCTACTTTAAAAACAGATATTAGAGAGATTAAAATAGATCACGCCTCTGGTATATATGTTCAAATAGATAATATCATAATAATAGGGATTTATCGATCCCCTTCAAACCCCAATGCTTTAACCTTTATAAATTCTCTCAATACTTACCTAAGTACTATAAAAACTGGCCAAAATATTGTTTTAACCGGAGACATAAATATAAATCTCATTCCACGTCAACAAGAATCACTTTATGAGAGTTTTAACAGACACCAATATCTTAATATGCTCTCCACACATGGCTTACTTCCTGCTCACACACTCCCGACAAGAATAAACAGCTGTTTAGATCACTTTATACTGAAAATTCCAAATAACAAACTATCTGCGTTTGTAGCTGTTCTCAACACGACAGTTACTGATCATAATACTATTTACCTATCTTTGACGGGATGTAATGTGTCTGAGAAAACTCCCAAAACACACGTAAGCTATGATTACAACAGAGCCCTAGCTGACTTACAAGAAAAAAACTTAGATAATCTTTTACATAGCACTGATCCACAATTTGTCATAAATCAATTAACACGTAAACTTCAAAACTCACTGTCCAATAGTAAAACAATAAAAAACATACCTAAAAGCCATAGAACTATAAAACCTTGGATTACCCCTGGAATATTACGCTGTATTAAAAATAGAAATAAAATGCAATTAAATCTTCGTACTGATCCGCAAAATGAAATACTAAAAATAACGTTTGTTAGATACTGAAACTATTGTAATAACCTGATAAAAAAACTAAAACGTAAATATGAAAGAGAACAATTATCTAATTCAGTGAAAAATTCAAAAGCTCTCTGGCATACAATCAAAACAATCACAAACTACAAAACAACTAAATCTAACAACACTCAGTTACTAGATAGTAAACCAACACCGCATGAATCTGTTAATCACGTGAATACGTTTTTTGCTAATGTTGGAAGAAACTTAGCTGCAGAAATCACACCAAATGTTTCCTCTTTTAACCCACCTGATAAACCAATTTTGTCGTCATTTGTCTTAACAAATACTGATACTTATGAAGTAGACAAAATAATCATGAGTTTAAAAACTAAAAGTGCGCCAGGTCATGACAATATCCCTACAGAGTTTCTAAAATTTGCAAAACCTCTAGTTGTTCCAATTATCACCCACTTAGCAAATCTATGCTTCTCAAATGGTGTGTTCCCTCCCATCCTCAAAGAATCTATAATAACACCAGTGCATAAGAGTGGAGAAAAAACCGAAGCTAATAATTATAGACCTATTTCTGTATTATCTGCAATTTCCAAAATAATAGAAAAACTAATAAACGACAGATTAATTTCATATCTTAACAAATTTCATATACTATCAAAAAATCAATACGGGTTTAGAAAAGGCAAATCCACAGAAGACGCTGTAATAGCACTTACTTCCTTAATAACTTCACAAGTAGATACAGGCGACAAATCTATGGCAATATTTTTAGACCTCAAAAAAGCTTTTGATACCGTTTCTCTTCCTACCCTTATACGCAAACTAGAATACATCGGAATCCGCGGTAAGCCACTGGATTTGTTAAGTGACTACCTTCAAGGCCGAACACAACGTACCAGAATTGAAAATCACATAAGCAATAGTTCTAATGTATCCTTTGGCGTCCCACAAGGAAGCGTCCTCGGGCCTACCTTGTTTTTAATATATATCAATGACCTGACGGATATGTATATTAAAGATGGTCAAATATTTTCATATGCGGACGATACCGTTATTGTATTTAATGGAAAGTCATGGAATACTGTATTTCAAAATGCGGAAACTGGTCTTAGAAATATAAATGATTGGCTTAATTCTAACTTACTTACGCTTAATAGGGCAAAAACCAACTACATCTGCTTCACCAAAAATATCAGTTCACAACCATCCACTAATCACAATCTCAAAATCCATAATTTTAACTCAAACAACTCTTCCACTTGCAACTGTACCCACATAGAAAAAGTAGCATTTACTAAATATCTCGGGGTCATGATAGACCAACGTCTTTCATGGTATTCTCACATCGAGTACGTTAATAGCAGAATCCGCAAACTTATTTGGTTATTTAAGACCTTACGCCACATCGCCTCAAAGACTCTGTTAAATCAGATTTACACTGCACTGGCCCAATCCGTTATGTGCTACTGCATTACTGCCTGGGGTGGTGCAGCCAAGACCAAATTTATTGAGGTTGAAAGAGCACAAAGAAGCCTAATCAAAGTAATGTATTTTAAGCCGTATCTATACTCAACAAATGAACTATACAAAACTTCCGAACTATTGTCAATGAGAAAACTATTTATTTTATTAACAACCCTTAAAGTACACAGATCCCTCACATATAACCCACTGTTAAATACCGGTAGACGTAATTACAACATAGCTCCAATAACAAGAAGTAAATCGCGGTTTGCTTCATTTCAATTTTGTAAATTATCACCGCATATCTATAATAAAATTAATAAAAGAACCAACATTTTCAGTTTAAGATTCCACACTTGTAAAAAAGCAGTAACTAATTGGCTAAAAGGTTTTAACTATGATGACATTGAAGCACTAATATATAACACTACATAACAGCCGTACACAAATAACACACACACACACACACATACACACACACACACACACACACACACACACACAATTTTTACGTTTATCGTTTATTCTATTTTAAGAAGAATTTATATTTGTTTTTTTTTTTTTTTTTTTTAATTATTGTTCACTGTAAGACATTAGGGAAGAGCGGATCTCCTGTCACAAGTATTCCTATACTTACTAGGAGATTCCTACCTTTCTTTAGATCAAGTAATTGTTTAAGCGAAATAAAGTAATTTTCATTTTCATTTTCATTTTCACTTTAATACAAGTAGGATAAAAAATACCAAATTCAAAATTTTACGTTAAAAACGCATCAAAATAACATTAATGTACGTAAATAAAAAAAATAAAACATATCCCAACGATTTTTAGTAATACAAAGACTGCCCTAGACCTTAAACCTTCGTAAAAGCAAAAAAAAAGTTATACTTAATGATGAGGATTTTTCGGAGTAGTCGGTCAAATAAACTTAAAAAAACTTCTAAATTTTTTATTAAATAATAAAGTGAAATTTCGTCTGTTTTGTTGTTCTTATCAATAAAAAAAGACAGAAAATACCACGAAAACTCAATTTGTGTTGTTATTCAAGTAATTTTTATTTTTTTTTAATTTTAGTATGAATGATTCTCACTAGAGTTTTGTGTTTGAAATGTTTTCTAGATATGTACCTACCTGATAAATCAACCGTCAATTCGATCATTATAAGAATAGGTGTAATCAAATAAGTATCGATAAATATGTACCTACCACTTATCGATTCGTTATGTACTTATGCCTTATGTTATGATACTTTTTTACCTGCAACAAAACGTATTCGATTCCAATTTTATTTTTCATATTTTGTTAAGTTCCAGGGCAAGATGCTTTGCAACTGCAGCAATCTGTGAAAGGATTTCTACGCCAGATGACATCTCACCCAATAAGAATAAAAATAACGTCCATGATGACAGTCCAACTATCGCTACTTTTGCAAATACTGTCAACAATTGTGTCTTATACCATAATTTTCCTGCAATTTAACCACGTTGTTTAATACGCGTTCTAAATATACTACTACTAGATATAATAAATATATATACTCGTATGGTTAGAGTCACGGTAGTAAAATTATTATTTAAAATTTGAGCAGAGTGACAAATTGTGACCATGTCAAATGAAATATCCTTTTGTTAGTAAATTTAAGCAGGTAGCTAATAACGTTACATTGGAATGCTACAGCAAAAATAAACGTTAAGCTATGCAGATATTTACTGTTGTGTTAACTATAAAATAATAATATGTATAATCTAATTTATGATTTAATTCATTATTCCACCAAGAACCTGTTAGCCCTTGATCCTTTTGAAAGCAAATGAAGGGTCCACGGAAAGAACATGTCTAGTCAATTCAAATTACAGAAGCAAAAACCACCTTACTTTCAATAGAATAAGGTGTGAATTTGCCCGTTTTTTTTAAACTTTGGACATGTTTTTTCCGAGGACATTTCAAATATTACTATTTAGCTATACTTTATCACTTTACGATACTGGCAACACAGTTGTTCCCGCCTTCGCGTAGGCTGAAGCAATGGCTGATATACACGTTTAAATTTTTAAGGAAAAAACAATATAAAACGGCACGCGAAGCTCGCACGTAACATACAAATGGGAAAATATATCATTATAAATAATTCTGAGTATAAGTGTTATTTTCAGCTTGAATTAATATGTGCGATTTTATACAAACGTTGGATGGAATATGAATAATGGTAGAACTGATGTCGTCTGGCTATAGCGTGCCTTATTAATTTGTAAATTGTGATGACTCTGAAAAGCATAATAATATGATGTCTGATGAATATTATTTCGTGCAAATAAATATTTGTAAACGCTTGTTGGACTATTATTTTTATCTCATATACGGGGTGAAAACTAAGTCATAACATATAAAACAAGAGTGTAAACGTACAGTAACACTTTACAGACTTTCGTAAATTATTAGAGATTACGATATTCAAACTTGTACCTTCCAATGAAATGTATAGTATACCTACATGAAATGGAGAGTGTAACATACAGGAACATAGTATTAATATGGATTTTACAACATATTAATCGTCTGCCTTGCCAATGTGCCGCAAATTTTTGCTAGGCATCTGGCGTTAGCGTAGTAAGTAGCTTATATATCACACTTTCGACTCAAGTATAATATTTCTCGTTAATCAATTGTAGTTTGTTCGAAAATAAAACATTCACATTTAAACGAAATATATTTATGTTGTGTTGGCCGTATGGTGACGGCAGTAAGAATACATTTGTCACCACCCCAACTCTTTCCGTGGTAGTAAGAGCTACTTTCGGGGGGGCTACCTCGGTCTTTTAAATGCGATTCAGTGAAGGTTTGGCTTGTCAGTTTTTGACAGTTTAGGTCCTAAACTGAATCGCTTTAGTAGATCGTGGTAGCCCCCCAGGGTGCTTAGCCAAGTTGCCGATCGCTAAAGCTTAATCGTCAATCGTAAACGAAAGCTAACTGTCTTAGGGCTGATTTTGATTGATATTGATATTCGTTAGTTAAAGTTATAACTATCCTTTTCTAAATTCATCAGTCAAAACAGGATAGAGCTAGCGTTTATCTGACAGATACTGTTAACTGGCAATTGAAAAATCAGTCCTTAGTCGCACTAATATGAAAGAGTGACAGAGAGAAAACTACGATACGCTACTAAGCATTAGCGATTGGCAACTTGGCTAAGCATTCAGGTTACATTATAATAATAGGTATATCATAATAACCTTATTTCACTTTGAAGTCATGAAATGTATTCAACCTACTCTCATAATTAATATTATTGTACGGTCGGCTCTAATAATATGTATACGATTTTGATCCTTATGCCTTTGACATACGTTCCAAAATGTATACATATTATTAGACGTGACTGTATCTGAGCACTCAGAAATATGTCGATTTACTCACTAATACACTTATGTAAATAATTGGTATTACTTTTATGACGCACGTTTGATTTACCAAATAAAAATGACTAAAGTGCCTAATCTATTTCGTCTTAATGGATTAGGTATTACATATTCAATTTTATTTGAGGCATCCCTAAACATAGATGTGTGTTTAGACATGGAAGGTCTTAAATCCGATATTACTGTTCTGACCATAGTGATAATAGGAGAGAATATTTCGTGCATATATAGAAATTATTTTTCATTCACTAGATGGAGACAAATCCGAGTGATATTCAGAGTCATAATAACGACACTAGTATTTCTCTGGGCATTTATAGACCAGATCCTTTTTGGCTATAATAATTTTTATCACAACGATTTAATGCTCTTTATTAACCAAGTCGTTTACGGCTTACTGACAACTACAATAACTTTGCTTGATTTTATTATTAGTATAAAAGAATCCATGACATTTTGTATAATCGTGTCGAAGATTAATCTAGTTCATGGTTATTGCTCTACGGGTAATACATATCCAGTTGGACTTAAAAAGTTGACTCGGCGTACTATTGTCAATTCCATTATTATTATAATATCGTATATAGTACTCGAAATGTCAAATATGCCTCCTTGCTACGGTGTTTACGGTTGCTCTAAACTTGTGGTGCAAGTAATTGTGAACGTTTGGAAACAAATTCAAGTTTATCTTAAAATTCTCACTTTCAATGTCATTATTTGCATAATGATGGTAGCGTTTATTCAAATGAAATTAAATTTAGTGGCATGTCTTGAGACTTTACAAAAATTTGACAACACTAAGGATAAAATTGATGACATAGGAGAAGATCTGAGGAGTTTGCGAGACAATCTGAAACAATCGATTGTGGCCTACAATCGCCTTCAAATGTGCAGTATTAGACTAAAGAAATGTTTCGGTGCACAGGTTGGTATTTGTTTGTGGCATCCCTAAACTTGCCAGAATTTAAAAAATCGTGCTTTCTAGCCTCCTCGCCGTTGTGTAGAGTTAAAAAAATCTGTCTTAAAAAATATACAAAAAGTGGGTCAAAAAGTATGTATCTTTTAAGATACACTGCCAAGTTAAGGGTCCATAATAATTGATTGCTTATGACATTGTTAAGTAGCTACAATTAAATCAATAACGTAAGGTAAAGTGGGGTAAGATGAAACGGGTTTTAATGGGGTAAGACAAAAAGCTACCAGCAGACGTTGTGCAAGAAGGACGACTTTTTGTCTAACCCCATTAATAAAACCGTTTCATCTTGCCCCACCTAAGCTTACATTTATTCCAGGTGGTGTTTTCGATATTCAATTTCACACTATTTTATACATTCCTGTGCTATCGTGTAATCACATCCGTACTGAAGGCCGGAGAGGTAAGAACACATTGGTTGGTAGTTAAAATTATTATACAGGGTGAACGATATGAAGTGTTACCAAATAGATTTTATTAAATCTGGTGTCAAAGTAATAGCGGCTTAATATCGGAAATATGTTTTGGACACCACATTGAAGTCTTAGGCACGCAAACATTTAGGTTGTAAGTAGACCGCAAACATTAGAGTAAAACTGAGCTTCGGCGAGCTAATATTTTTTTACCATTTGTAGACCATAGTCAAGGCGAAGTGTAGTATATTGACTAAAAGTAAATTTAATCACAAAATTTAATATTTTTTCTCTTGTTTTTCCTTACTTTTAGTAATAAATTGTTGCAACAAAAATCGCAGTCCAAAATTGGTAACACTTCATATCGTTCACCCTGTAAGTACATATGAAAGTAGTTTCAGGTTATATTTTATTTCATTGGATATAAAAAATAAATGTTGATTTCGCGTCAAGCATCACATATTCTTTGATCGTTCGACATTAAATATTTTTGTTTGGCGGAAGATCAACGCTTCCAAAAAAATAAAACTTAATATAGGTATTTGATAGAGACATAAGATTTCACGATTTAGCTTTCACTTTGTTAGGTTCGTTTTAATTGAACTTATGAAAAAGAATCTGTTTTTTTCTAAGTACAGTCACCACATGGGAATGTTGAGCCACTTGGCAATGGATGCAATTTGGTCGTGTAATATTATGGGTTCGGTATTTTTCGTTAGTAGGCACGATCGCGACATGACCGATGTTCCCCGATGATATGTCAGTCAAATACGAATCTTTGTTGCGTCAAAATTTTAGTATGTCAAAACTAGTTGAAATAATAAAAATTTCTTCTTCTACGAGAAATTAAGGATTAGTCATCGGCCATTATTAGACGCTAGATGTCGTTGTTCCTAGAGGAAACTGGATAACGACAGTTCTTCATAGATTTGTTTAAAACCGTTTAGTAATTTATTCGTATTTGCTTCAAATCGGAAGCCATGATTTATCTGATATTAATAGGCGAGGTATATTTTCCGTTCATATTTATAAAATAATTATATAGGCATTTTATCGAGCAATTTTAATTTATTTTTTTCATTGACAGAGACAAATGCTATTGCTGTCTTTATTATCATTCGTTACAGCTCAGTATGCTTAGCACATGATTAGCGCGACAGTATCTCGCCGCGAGATAATCATCTGTCCCTCTTTTGTTAATATAGCTAGTGAAGGACGGGAGATCTATCTCGCGGCTACATACTGTCACACCAATCATGTGCTAAGCCTGCAGTTGACGTTAGTTGAAAACTTATGTAATGTAACCTTCGTAGAAATATGGTAAGTAACCTTTGACAATCTCCCCATAATCTGTCAGTAGCCATAAAAATGTATAATAGAAACTTGATAGTTTCTGACTGAAATTCTAACTTTGAAAAAATACCTGTCAGTGACAGCCGTTAAAAGGAAAGTGAACGAAATTACCAGCAGGGCTCTGAAGTTAGATTGACGTCTCCAGGTCTAAAGCGGATGTTATAACGTAACTATAGTAACGTCAGCTTCCGGAAAAATAGCGAACAATCATTGGTTAAACATTTTTGTTATTACGTAACCATGGTAATGTCACCTTCGGAAGAATACGCGAGCGGTCATTGGCTAACCGTAGCAACGACCGCCCCATTGGTCAGCAGAGTTCGGCCGAAGTCGTGATACCAGCCTCATAAGAGTTCGGAACCCGATTTGTATTACTCGACCAAGTTGCGAACAGTGGCAAGTGGCTCAACAATCCCGTGTGGTGACTGTACGACCTGTACGTTCACCACCGGCTTCTTTCTTTTATAATCTCCCAACTTAATGTTAACAGTTTTCTTGGCAACTTTTGATTTAAGAAGTATTTTTTATTTCAGGAATCACAATTTGTAATAAAACCAGTCGAATCTATTATCCAATTACTAAATTTTATGGGTGCCATTGTTTCTGTACTTTACTCTGGACAGCAGGCGCAAAATGAAATAAACGAGTTGAGAAGATCTATGGCCAGGCTTTACAATGCTCTTCTTAAAGGTACGTGTCAATGTCAATAGATAAAATGCAAAACCAATTTCATTATTTATACTGGGTTATTTTTTCATAAAAAAAAATCAGCTGTTCCATAGAAATTGTCGACTCATGGTCGTCTGAAATATATGAAACAGCTGATTTTTTTTTCGCGTATTCAGGTTCGGCCCCATAGTAAAAGTTGTTCATTTTGACTTACTTATACACCCCCTAGAGTATTTGTACTGGTGAAAAAGTAACCTTGTTTACAAGACTCAAACATATTTAAATATTTATCAAACGGGTTACACACGTAATTTAAATCGATAATTGCTCGACATGTTTCGAGCGGAGCGCAAACCCGCAGTACACATCGGGCTTTGGTCTCGCGTACTCCATGATGAGGATCCTCTAAATGGATCGAAACATGTCGAGCAATTATCAACTTAAATTACTTAAGTAACCCGTTTGATAAATATTTAAATATCAAAAATCTTTGTTTTTAATCTATAAAGGTTATCCATCGCGGCTCAAGGCGGAAACGATGTGAGCATATCAAGTACTTGTGCACTAGACTTGACTCGTAAGAGGTTATTTGAATAGGCCATAGGCCTTCAGGCCAACCAGTTTGTGAATAGAAAAAGGCAGCAGATAAAAAAATATAGGCGATGTGTACATACATGCATTTTATATTCTATCAATTTTGAAACTCACTGTCTGGTCTATGGCAACATTAAATGGTTTTAAAACGCACACCGCGCATTAGCGCTGTGAGCGTCCCACAATAATCAAAAGCACAAATTTAATTTTAACTATTTGGATTGTAATCTAATTCATTATTTATATATATTAGCAATTATGTGCAAAAAATGCGAGATAAATTTTTTAATGTAGATATTTAGCTATTAAAACATGCATTTTGTGATAAAATGTATAAAGAGATCGATTTGTCGATCGTTTCGACTATTTACGGTTCGGGAGTTCTTTATTTAATTTTTTTTTGTTTTTGGTTAGTACCTAATTTTTATTTTTATTTTATAATTTATTGACATATATGTTATATACACTTACGTTGGGCGGTTGAGTAACAAATAAGCGCTTTTCGAAATTAGGCAGCAGTCATTTTGATGACGTCATTACTGGTGACCTTGACCTTTGAGAGAGTGTCTCCCGACAGTTTTGGATACAGAATGACATATTTAACAACATACTAAAATTTGGTGCTGGTATCCGAATGTGAACTTTTCTCATCCATGTGCATCCGTAATATCCTGCACTATAACATACACCTTTCTTACATTAAACATAAATTATTGTATTGAATTGTTTCTTTCTACAGTTCCAGGGCCAGATGCTTTACAACTGCAGCAATCAGTGAACGATTTCCATCGTCAGATGACGGTGGATCCAATCGTAATTAAAATAACGTCAGTGATGCCAGTACAGATGTCGCTACTCTTGCAAATATTGTCGACTATTGTATCTTATACTATTATTTTTCTGCAATTCAATCACGTTGTTTAAATCTGAACGTGATATCTGAGCATTACCTTTTAGGGATACCCAATTAGCGTAACATTAAAAAACCTTACTCAGGGACTGGAACCGTTATTTTACAAAATACATCGAAATATATTTTAAAATGTTTTATACTACTTTATGTACTATTCAATATTTTATGTATTTTATAACATCATATTTTTAAATTACTCCATTAACTTAAAATTTATATACCTACCGAAGAACGAAAATGAAAAAAAAAAAACAAAAAACACAAAAGAACCGTTCGTTTTGTATGGAAAAAATAACGGTTCCGGTCCCTGACCTTACTTGCAGTCAGGTTCGCAACGACAATTAAGTACGATATCTTTAGGGATTTCAGCTTAAACGGCGGATTTATAAAACTGCTTATAGTTTAAAAAATTAACACTAAAATCGAGTTATTATTGAAATTTTGTGCTTAGTTGTCGTAACAAACTTGATTGAGATGAAGGATTTACAATTTCATGCTAATTGGGTGTTTCTAAAGGGAAAACGCTCAATATACGTATGTATGTAAACTATTTAAGAGTACATTCTGATCAAAGAGTACCAATACAAAAAGGCCAAGAGCATGTCGGACCATGCTCCGTGTGGGGTTCCGTAGTTATTCAAAAACGGCTGGGTCGATTATCTTTAAAATAGTTTTATTTTATAGTTTTCTTTAAGTTTAATATTCAAGATAATATTGAGACTATAGCACTTTTTTTTTAATTCTGGAGCGGTTATTTCCGAAAAATTGATTTAAAAAAAGTTCTTCCATGACTTTTATTATTTTTAAAAGATCTAAATATTCGACAATACCACACACTATAGAATTTTAGTAAAAAAAATATCAGCCCTACTATACGTGAGATTACTGAGCTATGCTGCGGATAAACAGACGGACATGGCGAAACTATAAGTGTCACTAGTTTACTACGAAACCCTAAAAAGATTTAAAAACAATATTATTGAAATACAGAAAGGATCTCTTCCAAATACA